>SRPW01000210.1:0-31194 GCA_018360225.1 Claviceps pusilla | reverse complement strand
ATTATTATTATTATTATTACACTAGTTAGGCTTGTAAGCCTAATACTAGTACCTCTGCTACTTAAACTATATAGGAAAAACCCTAGCATAGAGAGGAAAACCTATATACAACCTTTTTCTATATTCTATAGCGGAGCTATAGTAGCTTTACGCTAGTTTTAATTATAAGAAGTAGTGCGCTGCTAGCTAAACTTAATTAGTATTATAGGAGAGTGTATAGTGTGAAATAGGAATTAAACTAGGTTAGTAGAGGCGTAGTAATAATATAGATTGCCTATAGGGGTGGTTTATAAGTTATAGTGAGTTACCTTAAGTGCTTAGCTTGTCTTTTATACTAGTCCTTAGTTAATTCCCTTAAGTTACTACCTCCTTACTTAAAACCTTTCTTTAGCTTTTATACCTTTATAGTATTAGCTATGCTAGCTAGTAGCTAGCTATTATTAAACTAACTATTAGCTATTTATTAGTTATATAATAAAAAGAGAAAGAAACACTATATTTACTCTTTTTTCTTTATTTTTAAGCTTTTCCTTTTTTTCTTCCTTTTTTATTTATTACTTTTATTATAAGTATGCCCCTATTTCTATTTTTATAGTAGTGCTGCCCTATTACTGCCCTAAACTAACTATAGTATTATTAAAAATACTGCCTACTTTTATAATAAGGTTAATTATTATACTTAGGGTAAGTACTAGTCCCTTCTTAATGCACTGCTATTATTAACCTTTATATAGCTAGGCTAATTATAGGCCTAGCCCTATAAAGCTTACTTAATATAAGCTAAAAATATTAAAAAACAGTACTATAGCATTAAAGGTTAGTACCCCCTTCTAATCTATACTACTTTTATTGCTAAGTTAAGTAGGTACTAGTAGTGTGTACTTTAAGTGTATAAAAGTAAAAAAGACTTATTTAGGTATAAGTATTATATTCTTTATCTATATTAATAGCTAGGTAGTAGCTTATTAGTTCTATAGCTAAATTTAAATATTATATTATACTAAAAGGCTATTAAATAAGTTATAAATATATAAAACCTCTATGCCTTTAAGGAGTTTATTAATATAAGTATAGGGTAGCTAAGATATAGTTTTATAGTAATATTAATATAATATTAATATATAGCTAGGCTATAGAGTATAATACTACTTAGAAAAAGATAGTTTAACTTATAAAGTAGGTAGGCTTATCTATTAATATAGTAATATAGGTTAGTAGTAGTGCTATAGTAGCCTTAGCCTTAACCTTAGTTAAGGGTAAGCTACTACTATAAACCTACTGTATTATTAATACACTAAAGGAATTAAATAATATTCTATAGAATAGGCTTATTATAGTTACTATATAAGGCTATATAGAGAAAGTAGTAGAGAAGGAGGAGGGGGAGGGGGTAGAGGAGGAGAGAGGGGAGCTAGGGGCTAAGGGAGCATAGGCCTAGGGCTAGCGTAGGCGCGTTATACCTATTTTCTATTATTTTAGCTACTGTATTTATTTTTCTTTAAAAATAAGTTATATATCCTAATAATCTATACTAGCTATAATATCTATATAGCTTCCCACTACCTCTATACCTATACCACACTAAGTGCTATATAGTATTATATCCTTAATATCCTTAGCCTATTAATCTTATAAGCTTTTTATAAGCTAAAACTAAGGGATATACCCTATTAAAATAAGCTACTTAATAAAAGTAGTTACTAGCTTATTGTTTTCTAAAGCCTCCCTAACTTTATATTAGTTTTATACTAAGTGTATACCTATATTAATAAAGTAGAGATAGTTAAAATTTTTATAAAATAGTAAAATATAATAATAGTTTTTATTATTAGCTTAGTAGCTATATATTAGTAATTCTACCTTAGGAATGTATTAGCTAAAGAGGAAAGCATTAAGTTTAATTTATTTTATATATATTTATATAAATGCTATAAATTTATACTTAGTTAGGCTTAAGTAAAGGTAGATAACTTTAGTAGTAAAAGTAAAGCTAGGATTAAGCTTTACTATTATATAGTTAATATTAGTTTAGTGCGCTTATATAGCAGCCTACTCTTAATACTAATAGTTCTTTTATTTTAAAGTAAGTGCTTTAGTTAGAGAGAGCTTTAGTAAGTAATTATAAGGTTAGTTTAGGAATAGTATATAGTTTAGGTAGTTATCTAGATATAATAAGCAGCTATACCCTTAGTGTGTTAGTTTATATTTAAGTTAAGCTACTATTATAGTATAGGTACTATAAATATACTTAGCTATTCTATTAGCTTTTATTTATTAGTAAAAGTAAAGTAAATAGTAGTTAAGGTAGAGATTAATTAGGGCTATAGCTACCTTAGTTTTAACTAAGGTATATAGTATTGCCTTAAATATACTAGTTACTATTCTTAAGCACTTAGTTTATTTAAAAATAAATGCCTTAGCTATACCCTTAGCTTTACTACTAACTTTAGTAGGGGTATAGTGTAATCCTATACTATATATAATTATACTTTAAATAACCTATATATATAAGAGTTATATATTATATAATAAGTATCCCTAGGTTAAAGCTATTAGTAATATAAGTGTAAGTTACTATTATACTAATTTTAACTTAACCTAACTTTAGTATGCTTTCTAATAAAGCTTATAATAAACCTATACTCTAAGAAAGCAGGTAGACTAAATTAGTTATATTATATTAGTGCTAAGTTAGACTAGTAATGTAATTATAATGCACTACTTAGTAAAGTATATAAGTTTACTTTTCCTTAAATTAAACTTAAGACCTAATTCTTAGAATTAGTCTTAGTAAATTACTTAAGTAGCCTTAAGGCAATCTTATATCTCCTTTACTATATACTTATATATAAGTATATTTATATTATTAAAGAAGCCTATAATAAGTATAGAATATACTACTTAGAGCTTAGTATATAAAGAGATAATATAAAGTAAGAAGAGAATAGGAAAGATTAAAAACCCTTATAATATACCTATAGTTATAGGTAAGGGGCTTATAGATTTACTATTAAAATAAAGATTAGTAGTATATTTAGTAATAAAGGAGTAAGTTTATACTATTATTTATATAAGGATCCTAATAGCTATAAGGATATAAGTTAGTCTTTTATAGTAAATAGTGTTAAAGGCTACTAATATATCTAGTTAGAGTAGTAATATAATACTACTATAGTGCTATACTATATATACTAATTCTATTAAAATACTTAATATAATCTCTATTAACCTATTTACTTTATTACTTATTTATAGGTTAGGTAATATATTACTTAATTTAGCTATAAAAGTAAGCTAACTTACTACTACTACCTTTATTACTTTACTAATAATACTAAAAAGTAAAATAAAGTACTAAGCCCTTACTCTTTACTACTTTATTAAGGTCTTGCCTAGCTTATAAAAAATAATAACTTTTACTTACTAAAATAAAGCTAAATAGTAGCTAATATAGTAGTATATATTAAATAGGTAGGTAAGGGTTTTAGCTAATAGCTTACTATACACTTTAAGGTATTTAGCTAAAAGTTTATTTAGTTCTAGTGCCTTCTAGCTAGCTAGGCTTTTAATAATACTATAGATTTTATTAGTATTAAAGTAGTCTTCTACTAGGAATATTATAGTATTAAGGTAATTATTAAGATTCTTTAGTATATTATTAAATTAAACTTAAAAGAAAGGGAAGAAATAGTTAGCTAATATAGCTACTTTCTCTTAGTATAACTTAATAGTTATAGTGTTTATACCCTTACTTTAAATAAGTATAGGGATTTATTACTATTCTAGTAGTAGTTTATTATAAAGCTATACTTAATGTTTAAGTTTTTATAAGTTTTCTTTATAAATAATAGCTATTTTAATAGTAAAGCGCTAGGCACTATACCTTTTATTACTAATAGTTTAATACTATATTTAGGCTATATTAGCAGTAAGTTACTAGTTCTCTTTAGTATAGAATATCCACTATTATTATAATACTCTCTTAGTATTTTAAGTAGCTTCTTTAGTATAGTAGTTTAACTATAGGTTTAGCTTAAAACTACTTTAAAGTTCCCTTAAAACTACTAAGTTTATAATAAATTAAAGCTTAGCTATTATTTATTTTATATAGCTATTAATTTCTATAGGTATTTAGAGTAGGGGTTTAGTAAGGTTATAGTAAAACTATATTATTACCTTAGTTACTATAAAGTTATTTTCTATATATAACTATTTAAAATAAAGTAGATAGTTACTATATAGCCTTAGGCTAGTGCTAATGTAGATAAGCTATAGGATATAGTTAGATTTAGTAAGGTTTAATCCCCTTATAAATTTAGCTTTTATATTATAGGTAACCTAAGTATAGTTAATAATACTATCCCTTTTACCTTATATTCTTTAAATTACTTTACCCTATAGTATTATAAGCCTAAGCCACTATTATATTACTAGTATAAGGAGTATATTACTCCTTATTAAGGTTTAGCTATAATAGTTTTAGAGTAAGTAGTGTTAATTAAAGTTTTTTATAAAAACACTATAGTTTAAAGGTAAGGCTACTATAAAGTTAAAAAAAAGTAATATTTAATTAGGTTTATAGGTTAGGGAATATATTAAGTATATATAATATCCTATTAATATTATTAAGTACTAGTTCTTACCTATATATATTAACTATACCTTAGGCCTATACTAATAGTTTATATAAATTATAATATAGCTACTTTAAGTAGTAAGTTAAAAGTAGCTAAGGCTAGAGTTAAGTAATTTACTATTTATAGTTCCTAGCTTCTATATTACTATTATATTAGCTTTAGGTTAGGACTTTAGCGCTAAATATATAAAGTAGGTTTTCTTCTATATATTTTAATATATAACCTTTATTATATACTCTATATAGTATATTAGGTTAGGCTTAGCTTATTTAGTGCTATAATAGCTATAGGTTATTAACTTAAAAAGGCCTTTATAGTAGCTTATAAGCGCTATATTAATTCTAATTTAGTATTAGAGAGGTAAGTATATAGTTTACTAACTTATTTTTATAGTAAAGCCTTTTATAATAGTAGGTTGCTTATATCTCTCCTTTAGCTATAGCTAAATACCTTTATTTAACTATCTTTCTTTAGTAAAAAAGGTTTAGTAAAGGCTAAAGGCTATACTAGGTATATAGTATATATATAGTTTTATTATTTATTTATAATATTATATATATAAGACTATATAGGGTAAGGTCCTAAGTAGTTAATATAGTATTCCTATATAGCTCTTAATAGCGCTAAGTATAATTATTTACCCTCCTTATACTAACTAGATATATAGTAGCTATACCTTAAGGGCAATATATAGTGTATAGCTATATAGCTAAATTTAAAGCACCTAAAGTATTATTAAGGATAGATAGTATTATTATAAGGCTTAGCTTTAAATATCTTAGCTTTATAAATAATTCTAGTATAGTATAGCCTATTTACTATATTAACTCTATTAATAGTAATAATTAAGAGGGATTAGGTTATAGTATTACATAGCTTTTATACTATAACTCTTACTAAACCCTATTTATTAGCTATAATTATATTTTAAAGGATATTATCTTTCTCTTAGTTCTATATATAATATATAAGAAAGCCCTTAATAATAATACTAAATATATATTAGTTTAGCGTTGCTTTTAAATTAAAAGTAATGCTAATTTAAGCTATATTATTAGTATAAGGCTTTACTATATTCTAAAATATAATTATAGTATTACTACTATAGAGATAATATACTACTATAGTAGTATTAATACTAATAGCTTAGTTAATAGTAGTAATAGTTTCTTTAAATAAATAGTTTTATATAGCTTTAGCTATTATACTACCTTTAATAATAGTTTTATAGTAAATATAAGGCAGTACTACTATTATTATAGCTTAAATCTATTAAATAAATAGTTAGGTAATGCCTTTAGTAATAATACTAGCTTAGCTTAAGGCTATTATATTCTTAGTACTAATAGCTTTTTTTATTACTTATTTAATAACTTCTTTTAAGTTTTTAACTATAATAAGCTTATTAAGTAATAATAAGGTTAATTTTATTAATATTTTAGTATAAGTTTAAGGCATAAGGAGGCTATATTAAGTATATATTAAGGCTATATTATTAATATAAAGGATAATATTCTATACACTCTTTAGCACTATAGTTAATATAAGTTTAGCTATTTTATTATATTTAATAGTTAGGTAGTTTAGTATTTACTTATATATAAGTAGTAGTATAGAAGTAACTTAAGGCACTATTAATATAAAGCTACTTTATTTTATAAATAGGTAGTAATAGCTTTATATAAAGCTATAATTCCTACTATTAATATTTATTAGTATTATCTTATCCACTACACCTATACTTTAGTACTAATATGCTATTAGAGATAGAGTAAAACAGATATAGTAATTCTTTTTCTACACTTTTTAAGAGGTTTAGAGTCGGTTCTGCGTCGCTACTGCAGTGCAGGCAAATTCGCAAAAAGTTTTTTTTTAGTGTAATAATAATAATAATATATAGAACTAAAAAAAGGATAATATTCTTTAAAATATAATTATAGCTAATAAGTAGGGTTTAGTAAAGGTTATAGTATAGAAGCTATATAGTACTATAACTTAATCCCCTTAAATTATTATTATTAATAGAGTTAATATAGTAAATAGGCTATACTATACTAGAATTATTTATAAAGCTAAGATATTTAAAGCTAAGCCCTATAATAATGCTATCTATCCCTAATAATGCTTTAGGTACTTTAAATTTAGCTATATAGCTACACACTATGCATTACCCCTAAGGTATAGCTGCTGTATATTTAGTTAGTATAAGGAGGGTAAATAATTATACCTAGCACTATTAAGAGCTATATAGGAACGCTATATTAACTGCTTAGGACCTTACCCTATATAGTCTTATATATATAATATTATAAATAAATAATAGAACTATATATATGCTATATACTTAGCATAGCCCCTAGCCTTTACTAAACCTTCTATACTAAAGAAAGATAGTTAAATAAAGGTATTTAGCTATAGCTAGAGGAGAGATATAAGTAACCTACTATTATAAAAGGCTTTACTATAAAAGTAAGTTAGTAAGCTATATACCTACCTCCCTAATACTAAACTAAAGTTAATATAGTACTTATAAGCTACTATAAAGGCCTTTCTAAGTTAATAATCTATAGCTATTATAGCACTAAATAAGCTAAGCCTAACCTAACACACTATATAGGGTATATAATAAAGGTTATATACTAAAATATATAGAAAAAAACCTACCTTATATATTTAACACTAAAAACCTAACTTAAAGCTAATATAATAGTAATATAGGAGCTAGGAACTATAAATAGTAAACTACCTAACCCTAGCCTTAGCTGCTTTTAACTTACTACTTAGGGTAGCTAAACTATAATTTATATAAACTATTAGTATAAAGCTAAGGTATAGTTAATATATATAGGTAAGGATTAGTATTTAATAACACTAGTGGGATACTATATCTATTTAATATACTCCTTTACCTATAAACCTAATTAAATATTACCCCTTTTTAACTTTATAGTAGCTTTACCTTTAAATTATAGTATTTTTATTAAAGACTTTAACTAATATTACTTACTTTAGAACTATTATAAATAAACCTTAATAAAGAGTAATATACTTCTTATAATAGTAACACAGTAGTAGCTTAGATTTATAATACTATAGGGTAAAGTAACTTAAAGAATATAGAGTAAAAGGAATAGTATTATTAACTATATATAGGTTACTAATAATATAGAAGTTAAATTCTTAGGAGGACTAAACCTTACTAAATCTAACTATATACTATAGTTAATTTATATTAGCGCTAGTCTAAGGCTAGGCAGTAACTATTTACTTTATTTTAAGTAGCTATATATAGAAAATAATCTTATAATAGCTAAGATAGTAATGCAGTTCTACTATAAACTTACTAAACCTCTACTTTATATACTAATAGAAGTTAATAATTATATAAAATAAATAATAGCTAAGCTTTAAGCTATTATAAATTTAGTAGTTTTAAGGGAACCCTAAGGTAGCCTTAGGCTAAATCTATAGTAGAACTGCTACACTAAAGAAGCTACCTAGAATATAAAGAAAGCGCTAAGGTAGTGGCAGACCTTCTATACTAAGGAGAACTAATAACTTACTACTAATGCAGCCTAGATATAGAACTAAGTTATTAGTAATAAATAGCATAGTACCTAGCGCTCTACTATTAAGGCAGTAACTATATACTAAGGAAGCCTATAGAAACTTAAGCGCTAGGTATAGCTCTATAGTAAACTACTACTAAAATAATAGTAAATCCTAACCCTTATTTAAAGTAAGGGACTAGACGCTACTATTACTAAATTATACTAAGAGAAAGTAGCTACACTAGCTAACTATTTCTTCCCTTCCTTTTAGGCCTAGCTAAATAATATACTAAAAAACCTTAATAACTACCTTAACGTTATAATATTCCTAATAGAGGACTACTTTAATACTAATAAAATCTATAGTATTATTAAAATCTATAGTATTATTAAAAGCCTAGTAAGTTAAAAGGCGCCTAAACTTAATAAACTTTTAGCTAGCTACCTTAAAGTATATAGCAAGCCTTTAGCTAAAACCCTTACACACCTACTTAATACATGCTATTATATTAGCTACTACCTAGCTTTATTCTAGAAGGTAAAAGTAGTTATTCTATGTAAACTAAGTAAAACCCTAGTAAAATAATAAAGAGTAGAAGCCTAATGCCTTATCTTACTTCTTAGTATTATTAAAAAGGTATTAAAAGCAGCAGTAATAAGCTAGCTTACCCTTATAGCTAAGTTAGATAAAGCATTACCTAACCTATAAATAGGTAATAAAGTAAATAAATTAATAGAAGTTACACTAAGCATCTTAGTAGAATTAGTATAGGCAGCGTAGCACTACAGTAGCATTATATTACTACTTTAGTTAAATATATTAGCAGCCTTTAATACTATCTATTACAAGTAGTTATCTTACACCCTTATTGCTACTAGCATTCCTATATAGATTGCAGCATAGACCTGCTCCTTTACTACTAAATGTATAGCTAGCCTCTTTTTTAATAATAAATCTATAAGCCCCCTATTTATAACTATAGGGGTACTATAGGGGTTGCCTATCTCTTCTATTCTATTCCTACTTTATATTACTCTATTATATATAAAGCTCTAAGCAGTATAATCTACGCTTATTATAGGATTTTCTAATTGTTGGTATTCCTTAGGATACTAGTGATTCTCTAAGGAATACTAGGTGGATCTGAGACTCAGTGACACAACGTAGGGTCTAGGAAGGTATTCGCAAAAGGTCTGATTCTATCCTAATTAGTGCTATCTAAAGGGGCATTTTATAGCTAGCGTTGAGGCTACAAAGATGCTGTCGGATTCCGCGGTGAAAACTCTGCACACGCAGACTAATCAGAAGAGTCGGATTCCGCGGCTAATGTGGCCGCGAATCCGGCTCTTCCCGGCTGTGCCACGTTGTTATAGAATGCAGCGATTCCAACACTAATAATATAAATATATTAGTATATAGATAAACAGTAAAGGAGACGCGGGACTGCCTTAAGACTGTATAGTTAATTTACTAAAAGTAGTCTAAGGAATTAGGCCTTAAGTTTAACCTAGGAAAGAGTAAACTTATATACTTCACTAAATAATGCGCTACTATTACAATGCTAGTCTAGCTTAGTATTAATATAGTATAACTAGTCTAATCTACTTACTTCCTTAGGGTGTAGGTTTATTACAAACTTTACTAAAAGGCACACTAGAACTAAGTTAAGTTAAAACTACTACAGTAGTGGCTTGCTCTTATATTGCTAGTAGCGTTAACTTAGGAATGCTTACTGTGTAATGCATAACTCCTATATATATAGGTTATTTAGAGCATTATTATATATAGTATAGGATTATACTATACCCTTACTAATATTAGTAATAAAGCATAGGGTATAGCTAAGGCATTTATTTCTAAATAAACTAAGTGCCTAAGGATAGTAACTAATACCTTTAAGGCTATGCTATATACCCTAGTTAAAACTAAAGTAGTAGTAGCTTTAATTAACCTTTACCTTAATTACTATTTACTATATTTTTATTAATAAATAAAGGCTAATAGAATAGCTAAGCAAATATATAGTGTATATGCTATAATAGTAGCTTAACTTTAATGCAGACTAGTATACTAGGGATATAGCTGCCTGCTGTAGTAGGATAACTGCCTAAACTATATACTATTCCTAAACTAGCCCTATAACTATCTATTAGAACTATCCCTAACTAAAGCACTTACTTTAAAATAAAAGGACTACTAATACTAGGAAAGAACTACTACATAGGTATACTAGACTTATATTAGCTATATAGCAGTAAAGCTTAACCCTAACTTTACCTTTACTACTAAAGTTATTTGCCTTTACTTAGGCCTTACTAAGTATAAATCTATAGTGCTTATATAAATATATATAGAATAAATTAGACTTAATGCCTTTCTTTTTAGCTAATATATTTCTAAGGTAGAATTACTAATATATAGCTACTAGGCTAATAATAAAGACTACTACTATATTTTACTATTTTATAAAAATTTTAACTATCTCTGCCCTATTAATATAGGTATATACTTAGTATAAAACTAGTATAAAGTTAGGGAGGCTCTAAAAAACAATAAGCTAGTAACTACTTTTACTAAATAGCTTATTTTAATAGGGCATATCCCTTAGTTTTAGCTTATAAAAAGCTTATAAGATTAATAGGCTAAGGATATTAAGGATATAATACTATATAGTACCTAGCGCAGCATTAGTATAGAGACAGCGGGAAGCTATATAATAGGCTAAGTGCTTAAGTTTCCTATCTTACACTATATACTCTCCTGTAATACTAGTTAAGTTTAGCTAGCAGCGCACCACTTCTTATAATTAAAACTAGCGCAGAGCTACTATAGCTCCGCTGCAGAACATAGAAAAAGGTTATATATAGGTTTTCCTCCCTATGCTAGGGTTTTTCCTATATAGTTTAAGTAGCAGAGGTACTAGTATTAGGCTCACAAGCCTGACTAGTGTAATAATAATAATAATATATTAAAAGAAACTATATATTATAGTAAAGTATAGCCTTAAGTATTTTACTCTTTAAACCCTATTATTATAGTATTTATTTTAAAATTAATACAGAATTAAATGTAATTTCTGCCTATCTAGGTAATGTGCTTATTTAAGTAATAAGCACTACCTTTAGGTGGGGCGTGGCACGAGTACCTTAGAAGCTTTAACTGCAGCAGGAAGGAGGAAAGGAGAGAAGGTATAGGGGGACTATCCCCCTCTTATAGTTATTGCTAACCCCCCTCTGTATAACTACTAACTTAGCTATATAGCTGCTAGCTAGCTATTATAACTATTAGGGTAACTTTTCACTAAGATATCTAGCCCTGCGTTAGCGCCCCCTAGCGCTAATATAAATATTAATAGTACCTAACTCCCCTTTTCTATAAAGTGTATTCTTACTATAGTATAAATAAGTAAGGTTAGCTAGTATTATAGCTATATTATATTAAGTTATATTAGTATAGTATATTAAGTAACCCTTACTACCCTTTAAGCTTTATTTAGCCTTTATATTAGCTTATTTTAACCTTAAAACTAATATTATTTACTTATAAAACTATATATTATTACTATATTATTACTTTTATTTATATATATTATAATACCCTAACTATAATATTATAACCTTTATTTATTACTATTATTATAAAATTAATTGAGCCCTAACTCTACTTTAAACTAAATATATACTCTCCCTTAAACCTAAACTAAATATACTTACTTTTTTTAATAATTATAGCTATATACCTTAGTAAGTAGTATATTTATATTTTATAATAAGAATTACTATAAGCTCTATATAGGCCTAAGGAAGTAAATAATTAAATATTATATATAGGTTTTCCTCTCTATTTTAGAGTTTTTCCTATATAATTTAGAAAGTAGAAGTACTAGACAGAGGCCCTTATAGGCCTCCTAGCGTAATAATAATAATAATGATAATATCTATAGTTATATACTAAATTAGTAAACATTACTAGTTTTAAAATAGTAATAAAAGTAAACTAAAAAATATATATCTTAAACTAAAAAGAAAATAAAGTTATTGTTATTGTTGTATACGCTAGCCGACCTTAGCAATTTATGCTTAGCCGTATCTAGAACCTCTGCTTTCTTATTTCCTAATTAGCTAGGAAACCTTATTAGGTTACTAAGCTAGTAATTGCTTACTAATTAGTAGTTGCCTAATAGGATAAAAACCTAGCTAATTTTACATATAGTTTAACTGCTTATAAACCTATTCTTAACTATAAATAACTAGTACACTTATTATTTTTTTACCCTATATTACTTCCTTATAGCTTCTCTTTTAATACCCTGCTTAGCAACCTTAAATATAACCCTAACCCTAGTATATTACAGCTGTAACCAGCTATGTAACCTAATAGCTAAAGGGTAATTTTGCCTATTTATAGCGCAGTAGTGGCTAATCTACGTTACTTAGTAAGCAAGGATAATAGGGGGCCTAACCCCACTTTTCCTACTTACTAAGCACTAATTAGCTAATATAGCCCCTACTATATTAGCTAATTAAAATAAACTAACTTATTACTATTACTTTTAATACTAAAAAAACTTTTTACAAATTTGCCTACACTACAGTAGCGACGTAGAACTAACTCTAAACCTCTTAAAAAGTATAGAAAAAGAATTACTATATCTATTTTACTCTATCTTTAATAGTATAGTAGTATTAAAATATAGGTATAGTAAATAAAGTAATACTAATAAATATTAATAGTAGGAATTATAGCCTTATATAAAGCTATTACTACTTACTTATAAAATAAAGTAGCTTTATATTAATAATACCTTAAGTTACTTCTATACTACTACCTATATATAAGTAAATACTAAACTACCTTACTATTAAATATAATAAAATAGCTAAACTTATACTAATTATAGTATTAAAGAGTATATAAAATATTATTTTTTATATTAATAATATAGCCTTAATATATACTTAATATAGCCTTCTTATGCCTTAAACCTATACTAAAATATTAATAAAATTAATCTTACTATTACTTAATAAGCTTATTATAATTAAAAACTTAAAAAAGGTTATTAAATAAGTAATAAAGAAAGCTATTAATATTAAAAATATAATAGCTTTAAGCTAAGTTAGTATTACTATTAAAGGCACTACTTAATTACTTATTTAATAAATTTAAGCTATAATAATAATAGTATTACCTTATATTTATTATAAAACTATTATTAAAAGTAGTATAATAACTAAAGCTATATAAAACTACTTACTTAAAGAAACTATTATAGTTATTAACTAAGTTACTAATATTAATATTACTATAGTAGTATATTACCTTTAGAGTAATAATACTATAATTATATTCTAAAATATAGTAAAGCCTTATACTAATAATATAGCTTAAATTAGTATTACTTTTAAACTAAAAGTAATACTAAATTAATATATATTTAATATTATTATTAAGGGCTTTTTTATATACTATATATAAAACTAAAAGAAAGATAATATCCTTTAAAATATAATTATAGCTAATAAATAAGGTTTAGTAAAGGTTATAATATAAAAGCTATATAATATTATAACTTAATTCCTTTTAATTATTACTATTAATAAAGTTAATATAGTAAATAGGCTATATTATACTAAAATTATTTATAAAGCTAAGATATTTAAAGCTAAGCCTTATAATAATACTATTTATTTTTAATAATACTTTAAGTACTTTAAATTTAGCTATATAGCTATATACTATATATTACCCCTATAGTATAGCTACTATATATTTAGTTAGTATAAAAAGGGTAAATAATTATACTTAACGCTATTAGGAGCTATATAGGAATACTATATTAACTATTTAGAACCTTACTTTATATAGTTTTATATATATAATATTATAAATAAATAATAAAACTATATATATATTATATACTTAGTATAGCCTTTAGCCTTTACTAAACCTTTTATACTAAAGAAAAATAGTTAAATAAAGGTATTTAGCTATAGCTAAAGGAGAGATATAAGTAACTTATTATTATAAAAGGTTTATTATAAAAATAAGTTAATAAACTATATACTTATTTTCTTAATACTAAACTAAAATTAATATAATGCTTATAAATAGCTATAAAGGCTTTTTTAAGTTAATAATCTATAGCTACTATAATACTAAATAAGCTAAGCCTAACTTAATATACTATATAAAGTATATAATAAAGGTTATATATTAAAATATATAAAAGAAAACCTACCTTATATATCTAGCGCTAAAGTCCTAACCTAAAGCTAATATAATAATAATATAGAAGCTAGGAACTATAAATAGTAAACTACTTAACCCTAGCCTTAGCTACTTTTAACTTATTACTTAAGGTAGCTATATTATAATTTATATAAACTATTAATATAAGCTTAAGGTATAATTAATATATATAGGTAAGGACTAGTACTTAATAATATTAATAGAATACTATATTTACTTAATATATTCCCTAATCTATAAACTTAATTAAATATTACTCTTTATTAACTTTATAGTAGCCTTACCTTTAAACTATAGTGTTTTTATAAAAGACTTTAACTAATACTATTTACTTTAAAATTATTATAGCTAAATCTTAATAAAGAGTAATATACTCCTTATATTAATAATATAATAATAGCTTAGACTTATAATACTATAGAGTAAAGTAATTTAAAAAATATAAAGTAAAAGAAATAGTATTATTAACTATACTTAGGTTATTTATAATATAGAAGCTAAATTTATAGGGGAACTAAACCTTACTAAATTTAACTATATTCTATAGCTTATTTATATTAGCACTAGCCTAAAGATATATAGTAATTACTTACTTTATTTTAAATAGCTATATATAAAAAATAACCTTATAATAACTAAGGTAGTAATATAATTTTACTATAACCTTACTAAACCCTTACTTTAAATACCTATAAAAATTAATAGCTATATAAAATAAATAATAGCTAAGCTTTAATTTATTATAAACTTAATAGTTTTAAAGGAACTTTAAAGTAATTCTAAGCTAAACCTATAGTAAAATTACTATATTAAAGAAGCTACTTAAAATATTAAGAGAGTATTCTAATAATAGTAAATATTCTATACTAAAGAAAACTAGTAACTTACTATTAATATAGCTTAAACATAGTATTAAACTATTAATAATAAAAGGCATAGTACTTAGCGCTTTACTATTAAAGTAGCTATTATTTATAAAAAAAGCTTATAAAAACTTAAATGCTAGGTATAGCTTTATAGTAAACTACTATTAAAATAGTAATAAATCCCTATTTTTATTTAAAGTAAGAGTATAAATACTATAACTACTAAGTTATACTAAAAGAAAGTAGCTATATAAGCTAACTATTTCTTCCCTTTCTTTTAAGCTTAATTTAATAATATACTAAAGAATTTTAATAACTACCTTAATACTATAATATTTCTATTAAAAGATTACTTTAATACTAATAAAATTTATAATATTATTAAAAGCCTAGCTAGCTAAAAGGTATTAAGACTAAATAAACTTCTAGCTAGTTACTTTAAAGTATATAGTAAACTACTAGCTAAAACCCTTACCTACCTATTTAATATATATTATTATATTAGCTACTACCTAGCTCTATTCTAGTAAGTAAAAGTTATTATTCTTTATAAGCTAGGTAAGACTATAATAAAGTAGTAAAGAGTAAAGGCTTAGTACTTTATCTTACTTTTTAGTATTATTAGTAAAGTAATAAAGATAGTAATAGTAAGTTAGCTTACCCTTATAGCTAAATTAAATAGTATATTACTTAACTTATAAATAAGTAATAAAGTAAATAAATTAATAAAAGTTATACTAAGTGTTTTAATAGAATTAGTATATATAGTATAGCACTATAGCAGTATTATATTACTACTTTAACTAAATATATTAGTAGCCTTTAACACTATTTACTATAAGAGACTAACTTATACTCTTATAGCTACTAGGATTTTTATATAAATAATAGTATAAACCTACTTCTTTACTACTAAATATATTACTAGCCTTTATTTTAATAGTAAATCTATAAGCCCCCTACTTATAATTATAAGTATACTATAAAAATCTTTAATTTTTTTTATTCTTTTTCTACTTTATATTACCCCTTTATATACTAAGCTTTAAGTAGTATATTTTATACTTATTATAGGCTTCTTTAATAATATAAATATACTTATATATAAGTATATAGTAGAGGAGATATAGGTTTACTTTAAGGCTATTTAAGTAATTTACTAAAAATAGTTTTAAAAATTAGGTTTTAAGTTTAATTTAAAGAAAAGCAAACTTATATACTTTACTAAGTAGTATACTATAATTATATTACTAGTTTAACTTAATACTAATATAATATAACTAGTTTAATTTACCTACTTTCTTAAAGTATAGGTTTATTATAAGCTTTATTAAAAAATATACTAAAGTTAGGTTAAGTTAAAACTAGTATAATAGTAGCTTATACTTATATTACTAATAGCTTTAACCTAGGGATACTTATTATATAATATATAACTTTTATATATATAGGTTATTTAGAGTATAATTATATATAATATAGAATTATACTATACCTCTACTAAAGTTAGTAGTAAAGTAAGGGGCATAGCTAAGGTATTTATTTTTTTTTTTAAATAAACTAAATACTTAAGAATAATAATTAATATATTTAAGGCTATATTATATACTCTAATTAAAACTAAGGTAGCTATAGCCTTAATTAACCTCTACCTTAACTACTATTTACTTTACTTTTACTAATAAATAAAAGCTAATAAGATAGCTAAGTATATTTATAGCGCCTATACTATAATAGTAGCTTAACTTAAATATAGATTAATATACTAAAGGTATAGCTACTTACTATACTTAAATAACTACCTAAACTATATATTATTTTTAAACTAACTCTATAACTACTTACTAAAGCCGAAAAGAACAAACTTTTTGCGAATTTGCCTGCACCGCAGTAGCGACGCAGAACCGACTCTAAACCTCTTAAAAAGTGTAGAAAAAGAATTACTATATCTGTTTTACTCTATCTTTAATAGTATATTAGTACTAAAGTATAGGTATAGTAAGTAAGGCAATGCTAATAGATATTAATAGTAGGAATTATAGCCTTATATAAAGCTACTACTACTTACTTATAAAATAGGGTAGCTTTATATTAATAGTGCTTTAAGTTACTTCTATACTACTACCTATATATAAATAAATACTAAATTACCTTACTATTAAATATAATAAAATAGCTAAACTTATATTAGTTATAATACTAAAGAGTATATAGAATATTATTCTTTATATTAATAATATAGCCTTAATATATACCTAATATAACTTTCTTATACCTTAAACCTATACTAAAATATTAATAAAATTAACCTTACTATTACTTAATAAGCCTATTATAGTTAAAAACTTAAAAGAAGTTATTAAATAAGTAATTAAGAAAGCTATTAGCATTAGAAATATAATAGCTTTAAGCTAAGCTAATATTATTATTAAAGGCATTATTTAACTATTTATTTAATAGATTTAAGCTATAATAATAGCAGTATTACTTTATATTTACTATAAAACTATTATTAAAGGTAGTATAATAGCTAAAGCTATATAATACTACTTACTTAAAGAAACTATTATAGCTATTAACTAAGCTACTAATACTAATACTATTATAATAGTATATTACCTTTATAATAGTAATATTATAATTATATTTTAAAATATAGTAAAGCTTTATATTAATAATATAGCCTAGGTTAGCACTGCTTTTAAACTAAAAGTAATACTAAATTAATATATATTTAGTTTTATTATTAAGGGCTTTCTTATATACTATATATAAAACTAAAAGAAGAATAATATTCTTTAAAATATAATTATAGCTAATAAATAGAGTTTAGTAAAGGTTATAATATAAAAGCTATATAGTACTATAACCTAATTCCCTTTAATTATTACTATTAATAGAGTTAATATAGTAAATAGGCTATACTATACTAGAATTATTTATAAAGCTAAGATATTTAAAGCTAAGCTTTATAATAATATTATTTATCCTTAATAATACTTTAAGTGCTTTAAATTTAGCTATATAGCTATATACTATATATTACCCCTATAGTATAGCTGCTATATATCTAGTTAATATAAAGAGGATAAATAATTATACCTAGCGCTATTAAGAGCTATATAGAAACACTATATTAACTACTTAGGACCTTACCCTATATAGTTCTATATATATAATATTATAAATAAATAATAAAACTATATATATACTATATACTTAATATAGCCCCTAGCCTTTACTAAACCTTTTATATTAAAGAAAGATAGTTAAATAAAGGTATTTAGCTATAGCTAAAGGAAAAATATAAGTAACCTATTATTATAAAAGGCTTTATTATAAAAGTAAGTTAATAAACTATATACCTATCTCTTTAATATTAAACTAGAATTAATATAGTATTTATAAATAGCTATAAAGGCTTTTTTAAGTTAATAATCTATAGCTACTATAGCACTAAATAAGCTAAGCCTAACCTAATACACTATATAAAGTATATGTTGGAATTGCTCTCAACGGCAAAACCTCGGTGCAGGCAAAACGCCGGGTGCAGCGTGTGTGGGCGACCGGGTGGGTTCGCTACAACGATGCACGCGGCCTGATTGGCTGCACTGCTGACCGCACGCGTGGCCACAACACCACCTTTTTCCTCACTTCATAAGCTTAGCTCTTAGCTTAGAATATAGATAATTAAAGACCACACTTTTTACGTTGTTTTTGTTATACATGCATTTTAGTATTTGTTTTCCCTTTATAAGTTATTCTTAATACTAATTAGTAGTTAGTAATAACCACAGATTCGCTAGGATTAACTATAAAGAAGAGATAGCTTTTAAGGTATCTAAGACCCCTATTGCTATGCTAAGGAAGAAAACTCTGCTGCAACTAGTAGAGTTAGACTTTAATAGAGAAAGCCCTTACTATTAAGTGGACGCTAGTATCTATCCTATCTATCACAGGAAACTATATTTTAAAGGTAGAAACCTCCCTTAGGAATAAATAAAAGGGTTACCTTTAAAGATTTAGCTACTAAAGCCACTAAAGAAATAATTATAGCTTTACTAACTCCTAATAAAGCTATCTAACAAGAAATGCAGGAAAGGACTTATAATAATAATAGAGCACTATTAGTTACTAGCTTAGTTTACCTATTAAAAGACTCTCTTCTAAAGTGACTTTGCCTATTTAATAGTGCTATTTTACTAGAATAGGAAGAAGCCTATAAAAACCCTAACCTTAGTAATATAATAACACCAGTCCTTAACGACTAAATTGCATATATTATTAACTACTATAAGTTATAGAAATAGACTAAAAAAGAGCTTATTAATAACTTTTAGGAAGACTTCTAAGACTAGAATATCTCCCACTTTTAGAAGATAAGCATACATCTTTAAAGCAGCTTCTGGGACTTTCTATAAGAAAATAGGGTTCTATTTATTAAGAGGATTCAACCTTTAATTCCCCTTTCCCTCTTTAAGTTGCTTAAATATATAGATTAATAACTTAAGGATATATTCCCCTCCACTAAGGCTAAGACTTCCCTTTATTATCTAAAGCTTCTAATACCCCAGCCTTACCTATAACTAGGCTAACCACGCTAGTTTGTATAGAATCCTCCCCTAAATACAAGTTATTATCCTCCCTCAATACCTTTAAACCTAAATAATAACTTTTATAGACCCCCTTAACAACCTTCTTATCCCCTACCTTAGCCTAACCCTAACTTCCCTGTTTACATACCTGTTAACTAATTTAGCTAATAAAGGGATTTCTCTAAGAAGAACCCTAAGACTTTCTATAAAAATCCACCTAACTAGGTCTATTAGAATCCACTATATAATAACAACCCTAGTGGAATTCTAGATAACTAAATATAACAAATTCTAGGAGAATTAATAAAGGCATATATAAAAGAGGATAAATACATTAGGAAAATGTATAATTTCCTTACCCTAAAGGTGAACATCTTCTAGGATAGGTATATCCGCAATAACATCCCTTTAGAAATCTAGAACCGTGCTTTTCTAATTATACTAGCAGAGGATGCTCTTATATACTATTTAGATAAGTTAGCCTATAAAAGACTCTCTTTTAATAAGCTTACTGCTTGTATAAAGGATAACTTTAAAACTAAGAGTAACTAACACTTTTACCAAATTGAGTGGAATACTATAACCCTCTGGAAGGTTATTAATAACAACCCTAATAAGACTAAGCTATAATGCTTAGACATTCTTATTAAAAACCTTAAGAAAATCCATTGTAGTCTCTTTAACTCTTTTACAGTTAACATATAGCTTCGTTAGTAACTCCTTACTTCTATTAGCAGCGTTCCTAAATGCCGTAATGCCCTCTATAGTTACTTACTAACCTATAAAGGGGTTATAGGTAACCTTAGGAAATGCTTTTGTGTTAAAGAGGCTATTACCTCCGCATAATGGATAATAAAAGGCAACACCTCTTCTATAAGTAATAAAACGCTGTTTATAGATAGAAGATATAAAAGAGCTGCGGTAACTCCCTAATCTAGAGCCCTAAATCACAGAAAACCTCCATATTCTTCCCCCTTCCTATAGAAATGCTTTATCTACAGTAAATAAGGGTGCTAGTCTATAAACCACCCTTAATATAAGCAGCAAAAGGCAAAAGAGAAGTAGTGAAAGAATAGTAAGCATAAAAACCCTCTAACTAATAAGAAATTCGTTGCCTTCTTATAGGCCCTTAAAGGTCCTTCTAAGGAAGACGACAATAATAAAAGCTTTATAAATAACGATAATAATACTAGGGACTACGCCTAGGAATCTATAAATACGTTTTTTACATCCAGAACATATAAGCAAAAGGCTAATCCTCCCTAAATTATATATACTTAGTTTTTCCTAACTGCTCTAACTTTACTAACTAATAATAATATTAATAAAAACCCCTTAAAGGATTATAGGATATCCCTATCTAGAATCCTTAAGGACTAGGCATTTATACACGGAATATCTAGCGAGGACTTCTAAACCTCTATTATATCTAATAACTACTAATGCTTTATCTTAGAAGAGAGATACACAGAAGAGGTCTTTTGTGGTATCCTTTTAGATACTAGTGTAACTAGAATCTCAACCGCTGGAATCGCCTAGGTCAAGGCCCTTATTAGACTAATGCCTTACCTTTAAATTAAAGAGGCCTAGCCACACAATGTTATATTTAGTGCTAGCTTAGCAACTTCTTATAGAATTCTCCAGGTTCCTATAGTCTTTAGTGATATTGCTTTCTATATTCTTAACATATTAACCCTATTTTTATTCTATATATTAGATATAGATAAAATAGGTGTAAAGCTTAATAACCTCTAAAACGTATTAATTTAAGGCTAAAAGAGAGTTCCTATTATGAGGAAATAGGGATATTTTTAGTGGACTTTTAAAGCTAAAAAAGCTGCTATATTCTACCTTTTTAAGACTAAAATTCGTTAACTTTACTAAAGATTTAGCCACCTCTCTATTAATAGGCTTGTAAAGCTCTTAAAACGTGCTAGTAAAGAGGCTTATATTAACCTAATACAGAAACTTATAAAGGAATGCCACTATTGCTAAATAAATAGTAAAGCCCTAGGCTGATTTAAGTTTTCCCTTAAGGATAATATTAACTTTAACTATAAGATTCTTATTAATATTCTCTAGATTAATAACTAGCCTATTCTATACATTATTAATATAGTAACTATATTCTAAGCAGCTAGATTCCTTAAGCTATAGAAATAGAAGGCTTATAATGTATAGAATGCCCTTAAAGAATGCTAGATTAATATATATCTTAGCCTACCTAACTAAATTATCTATAATGCTAGAAAGAATTTTATATCTGCTAAGTTTAAGCATTTAGCATGCCTTCTAGCTATTAATACTAATAAGATGCCTATAGAAGCCTACTAAAGCATTAGTAAGATTAAAAGGTATCACGCCCTACTAAGAAGAGCGTATAATATTATTAAAAGTAAGGTTAGTAACATCCTTACCCCTCTACAACGCCTCTAGATAGCTGTTAAAGCTATTAATAACTCTGCTAGGCCTAATAGCCTTATTCCTACCCTGCTTATATTTAGCGTATATCTATGCCTAATAAATAAATTACCTTTAAGCTTCTTAGTTACTAAAAGAGCTATAGTTCTCTATAAGGCTACTAATAAAGCCTAGAAATGCCTTATAAAATAATAAGTTACTAATGCTCTCTATGCCTATTATAAACCTAATATAGGACTAACCTATTAACTAACATTATAGTTAGAGGTTTGTGTTTAGTATAAGAAAGGTAGCTAATATAGCCCCTATAAGCTTCTAGATATTAATAGTAAAATATATATAGTAGAAATGCCTAATAGCGCAGTAAGGTTCTATAGCACTATTATAAAACCCTATATATATACTAAGATACCTAACTACGCTCTAAGTATTATAAAGAAAGAGAAAGAGGAGCTATATAGTATTTATAAAGTAACTATAAAGGATAAAGAGACCCTTTAAACTTACTATTAAGGCCTAGGACGCCTAAGAAAGCGTTTTTCTTATACTAAGGACTATAGAGAGGTAGCATTATACTTATAAGCTAGAGGGCTAAGAAAGATAGGCTAAAGGCTATAGGGCTAACTAAGGAAGCACCCTATTGCCTTTTTAGTTAATAGGCTGCTAAGGCAGTCCCCTACTGCCTTCTATAGTGGTGGGTATTTAGAGGGGGATTTTATTAGTTTCTATAAAGGATCTATTAGGAAGAGAGGTACTAAAGAGAAGGAATATAGGGATAATATACTAGGGAATTTAGCAATATAGGGGGAATTTAAGATATCTTTAGTTAGAGTAAAAAAGGGGGGCTAAACTAGAGAGGGGGAGTACCCCTTAGGGGAGCCTTCTTATAAAGGTAAATCTACTATAACCCCTTATAATATGCTAAAGGAAAGAGAAGGAGCTAGCATTAAAAGAGAGGTATATAAGAGAAGAATAATAAAAGGGCAATAGTGCTAGGGGAATTTAGGGGGGGGGGCGGTGCTAGAGGGATTAATAGCGCTAAATAAATTTATTATTACTACCTATAATAGCCTTAGTATATATACTAGTAGCTTAAAGCATAATTTACCCTTCTCTCTAGAGAAGGGCTTAGAAGTAATAAGGAAGGCTACTAGCTATAGAGAGGAAGAGAAGGATAGGGATAAAAGTATAGAGAGAGAAGGGGTTAAAAAGGAGTAGTATATAGGGGAGGAAGAGGAGGAATTTAATAATAAAAGGGAGGAACCAGTAACTCTAAGGCATTAGGCTACTGCTATAGCTTTTATTATAGTAAAGGAAAAGAATAATGCCTAGCTTACAGTGGACCTTAGAAGGTAAGGCAAAATCACTATAAAAGGTGAACCCTTTAAGAAGTTAGACTAAGCTAAGATTAACGCACTGTTAGCAAGAGGCGTGTTTAAATTCGTGACTTTTAATGAAGAAGAGCATAGAAATTAACGCCTCTTTTACTCTTATATAGTGTAGGAAGTTAAGGGCAAAGGGACTAACTAGCTGTATAAGAAATTAAAGCTTATAATCTAAGGGCATAGTAACTATAAAAAAACGCTGATTCTTATATAATCCCTAATAATTTAAAGGGTAAGCTAGAGGTTAATTGCAGCACTAGCACCCTTACTAGCACTAGAGAAAATTTTCCTTTAGCTTTAAGATATTACATAGGTATACGTTTAATTATAGACTAACCTTAGCAGGCTAATACTTATAAGACTACTAAAGTAAATTAAGCATTTATACCTAAAAGGCATAATAATAGAAGTTATTAAGCCATTATACAGAATTGCAGAAGCTAGAACACACTAGTAGGCAACCTATTTGAAGCACTATAAAGAAAAACTCTAAATAAGCACATCTAGCTATAACCTATGCCTTCTTATTACCTTAGGCAATACCGACTGCTTTAGGGTAGTTAGCATGCAAACTAATAATACACT
This sequence comes from Claviceps pusilla, assembly GCA_018360225.1. Taxonomy (NCBI): domain Eukaryota; kingdom Fungi; phylum Ascomycota; class Sordariomycetes; order Hypocreales; family Clavicipitaceae; genus Claviceps; species Claviceps pusilla. The sequence continues at coordinate 6,901 of SRPW01000210.1, read as the reverse complement.
TAGACTTAGCGACCTCACTTTCTTTAACAAAGAAAAGGCTAAGCTTTAAAAGGCTAACTTTATAGCGAAACCTAAGCAAAAGCTAACCCTAGAAAGTCCCCTTATTTTCAATGGTTATATCTTAACTAACAACAGTGATGGCATAGTTACATTAACCTAAAAAGGCTAGAGCAATAACCTTAAAACTATTAAAGCTAACGATTCTGCTACAAAGCAATAATACGTTAAGGAACGTGCTTAAGGAGCCTATATCTTAACTATATACTAACCTAAGGTAGCCTATAACCTTTCTATAGTAGCTTAAGCCTAAGAACCTAACTAAACTAATATAAATAAGCTTAATAAGAGAATTTAATAGCAAATTAATAATGCTAACTGTGGTCTAAGGTATCTTGCTATAAATTTGCTAATAGCAGCACTTTACGTGTTTATTAACGGTTCTTTTATAAATAATAAGGACCTAAGCTTTTAGATTAGCTTTGTAATTATTATTAGTAATAAGATTAAAAGCAGTGAGAGTGCTGAATTTAAACTTTATAGGAATATTATTATATATAGCTCTATAAAAAGTAAGAGAGTTACAAGGAGTGCACTTGCTTCTAAGCTATATAGAATAGTATAAGGTGCTAATATAGCCTACACTATTAGCATAACCTTAAATACCCTTATAGAACGCCTTAAATTCCCCTAAATTCCAATAATAATCTACACTAACTTACTTTTGCTATATAAGTGCCTTATAAAGCTAGGCATAACTAAAGAAAAACGCCTAATAATTAACATTATAGCTCTCTAGCAATTATACAAACGCTGCGAACTTATAGAAATCCGCTGGATTAATAGGAATAACAACATTGCGGATGCTATAACAAAGGCTTCACCTAATAAAGCATTAGAAACCTTTGTTAATACTAATAAAGTCAACATTTAGATTAAAGGGTAGGTGAAGCGCGTGTAAGCTATGCGAAGGTAATAATAATAACTATAACTAGTGGGATCCCTTGCTATAACTAATTATATCCTTCTATTTCCTTAGAGGGATCCACTTAATAATACTTTCTTTAACTAAGATTTTTATTTGTTTTTTCGGCTACTCTTTAAGCAATTTCTCTTATAAAAAGAGAGAATTCCCTAGTGTTAGAATTGCTCTTAATGGCAAAACCTTAGTGCAGGCAAAACGCTAGGTGCAGCGTGTGTGGGCGACCGGGTGGGTCCGCTACAACGATGCACGCGGCCTAATTGGCTGCACTGCTGACCGCACGCGTGGCCACAACACCACCTTTTTCCTCACTTCACAAGCTTAGCTCTTAGCTTAGAATATAGATAATTAAAGACTACACTTTTTACGTTGTTTTTGTTATGCATGCATTTTAGTATTTGTTTTCCCTTTATGAGTTATTCCCAACAGTATATAATAAAGGTTATATACTAAAATATATAAAAGAAAACCTATATTATATATTTAATACTAAAGTCCTAACCTAAAGCTAATATAATAGTAATATAAAAGCTAGGAACTATAAATAGTAAACTACCTAACCCTAGCTTTAGCTATTTTTAACTTACTATTTAAAGTAGCTATACTATAATTTATATAAACTACTAGTATAAGCCTAAGGTATAGTTAATATATATAGGCAAAGACTAATACTTAATAATATTAGTAAAATACTATATTTACTTAATATATTCCCTAACCTATAAACTTAATTAAATATTACCTTTTATTAACTTTATAATAGCTCTACCTCTAAACTATAATATTTTTATAAAAACCTTTAATTAATATTACTTACTTTAGAACTATTATAACTAAACCTTAATAAAAAGTAATACACTCCTTATATTAGTAATATAATAATAGCTTAAACTTATAATATTATAAGGTAAAGTAACTTAAAAAATATAAAGTAAAAGGAATAGTACTATTAACTACACTTAAGTTACCTATAATATAAAAGCTAAATTTATAGAGGGACTAAACCTTACTAAATCTAACTATATTCTATAGCTTATTTATATTAGCGCTAGCCTAAGGCTATATAGTAACTGCTTACTTTATTTTAAATAGCTATATATAGAAAATAACCTTATAGTAGCTAAGGTAATAATATAGTTTTACTATAACCTTACTAAACCCCTACTCTAAATACCTATAAAAATTAATAGCTATATAGAATAGATAATAGCTAAGCTTTAATTTATTATAAACTTAATAGTTTTAAAGGAACCCTAAGGTAGTCTTAAGCTAAACCTATAGTAGAATTACTATATTAAAAAAGCTACTTAAAACGCTAAAAGAGTATTATAATAGTAGTAAATATCCTATACTAAGGAGAACTAGTAACTTACTACTAATATAGCTTAAATATAATACTAAACTATTAGTAATAAAAGGTATAGTGCCTAGCGCTTTACTATTAAAGTAGCTACTACTTATAAAGAAAGCCTATAGAAACTTAAATACTAGGTATAGCTTTATAGTAAACTATTATTAAAATAATAGTAAATCCTTACTTTTATTTAAAGTAAAGGTATAAACGCTATAACTACTAAGTTATATTAAGAGAAAGTAGCTATATTAGTTAATTATTTCTTCCTTTTCTCCTAAGCCTAACTTAATAATATACTAAAGGATTTTAATAACTACCTTAATACTATAATATTCCTATTAGAAAACTACTTTAATACTAATAAAATCTATAGTATTATTAAAAGCCTAGCTAGCTAGAAAGCATTAAAACTAAATAAACTTTTAGCTAGTTACCTTAAAGTATATAGTAAGCTACTAGCTAAAACCCTTACTTACTTACTTAATATATACTACTATATTAGCTACTACCTAGCTTTATTTTAATAAGTAAAAGTTATTATTCTTTATAAGCTAGGTAAGACTTTAATAAAGTAGTAAAGAGTAAAAGCCTAGCGCTTTATCTTACTTTTTAGTATTATTAATAAAGTAATAAAGGCAGTAATAGTAAGTTAGCTTACCCTTATAGCTAAATTAAGTAGTATACTACCTAACCTATAAATAAGTAATAAAGTAAATAAATTAATAGAAGTTATACTAAGTATTTTAATAAAATTAGTGTATATAGCGTAGCATTATAGTAGTATTATATTACTACTCTAACTAAATATATTAATAGCCTTTAATACTATTTACTATAAAAAACTAACTTATACTCTTATAGCTACTAGGATCTCTATATAAATAGTAATATAAACCTACTCCTTTACTGCTAAATATACTATAAACCTTTATTTTAATAATAAATTTATAAGCCCCTTACCTATAACTATAGATATACTATAGGGGTCTCTAATCTCTCTTATTCTCTTCCTACTTTATATTACCCCCTTATATAGTAAGCTTTAGGTAGTATATTCTATGCTTATTATAAGCTTCTCTAATAATATAAATATACTTATATATAGGCGTATAGCAGAGGAGACGCGGGTCCGCCTTAAGGCCGCCTAGGCGATTTGCTAAGAATGGTCCTAAGAATCAGGTCTTAAATTTAATCCAGGGAAGAGCGCTTGAGGCAACTCACCACGACTCGTGGACCACCCCTGAGGGTAATCCGCGTCATTACCGCGCCTCTACCGACCCAGTCCGATTCCTGTTTTGCACTACACACTCTTCTATAATACTAGTTAAGTTTAGCTAGTAGCGCACTACTTTTTATAATTAAAACTAGCATAGAGCTACTATAGCTTTGCTATAGAATATAGAAAAAGGTTATATATAGGTTTTCCTCCCTATTCTAGGGTTTTTCCTATATAGTTTAAGTAGCAGTAGTACTAGTATTGGGCTCACAAGCCTGACTAGAGTAATAATAATAATAATACTTACTAAAGCCTTTTTTAACTAAAGCACTTACTTTAAAATAAAAAAACTATTAGTATTAAAAGTAGGCTACTATATAGGTATACTAAACTAATATTAATTATATAGTAATAAAGCTTAACCCTAGCTTTACTTTTATTACTAAAGTAATTTACCTTTACTTAAGCTTAACTAAGTATAAATCTATAGTGCTTATATAAATATATATAAAATAAATTAAACTTAATACCTTTCTCTTTAGCTAATTTATTCCTAAGGTAGAATTACTAATATATAGCTACTAAGCTAATAATAAAGACTATTACTATATTTTATTATTTTATAAAAACTTTAATTATTTTTACCTTATTAATATAGGTATATACTTAGTATAAAACTAATATAAAGTTAAAGAGGCTTTAAAGAATAATAAGCTAGTAACTATACTTACTAAGTAGCTTATATTAATAAGGTATATCCCTTAGTTTTAGCTTATAAAAAGCTTATAAAATTAATAAGCTAAGGATATTAAAAATATAATACTATATAGCACCTAGTATAGTATAGGTATAAAGGTAGTAGGAAACTATATAAATATTATAGCTAATATAAATTATTAAAATATATAATTTATTTTTAAAGAAAAATAAATATAATAGCTAAGAAAATAAAAAATAAGTATAGTATACCTATACTAGCTCTAAGCCTATACCCCCTTAGCTTTTAACTTCTCTCTTTTCTTTTTTATTCCCGTTTTTTTTTCCTTTACTTTTTTCTCCCTCTTTATTACCTTTTTTATATAGCTTTATATAGTAATTATAATAAGCCTATTTTATAAAATATTATTTAGTTCCTTTAGTATATTAATAATATAGTAGGTTTATAGTAGTAGCTTACTTTTAACTAAGGTTAAGGCTAAAACTACTATAATACTACTACTAACTTATATTACTATATTAGTAAATAAGCCTACTTACTTTATAAATTAAACTATCTCTTTTTAAGTAGTATTATACTCTATAGCCTAGCTATATATTAGTATTATATTAATATTATAATAAAACTATATTTTAACTACCTTATACTTATATTAATAAACTCCCTAAAGGTATAAAGGTTCTATATATTTATAACTTATTTAATAGCCTTTTAGTATAATATAATATTTAGATTTAGCTATAAAATTAATTAGCTACTACCTAGCTATTAATATAAATAATAAATATAATTCTTATACCTAAATAAGTCTTTTTTACTTTTATATACTTAAAGTATATATTACTAATACTTATTTAAATTAGTAATAAAAGTAATATAAGTTAGAAAGAGGTACTAATCTTTAGTACTATAGCACTATTTTTTAATATTTTTAGCTTATATTAAATAAGCTTTATAGAGCTAGGCCTATAATTAGCTTAGCTATATAAGGGTTAGTAGTAATAGTATATTAGGGAGGGATTAGTACTTACCTTAAGTATAAGAATTAATTTTATTATAAAAGTAAGTAGTATCTTTTATAACATTATAGTTAGTTTAGGGTAGTAATAGGGTAGTATTATTATAAAAATAAAAATAGGGGTATACTTATAATAAAAGTAATAAATAAAGAAGGAAAAAAGAAAAGAAAAGCCTAAAAATAAAGAGAAAAGAGTAAATATAGTATTTCTTTCTTTTTTTATTATATAACTAATAAATAACTAATAGTTAGTTTAATAATAGTTAGCTACTAGCTAGTATAGCTAATACTATAAAGATATAGAAGCTAGTAAAAGGTTTTAGGTAAAAAGGTAGTAACCTAAAGGAATTAGCTAGGAACTAGTATAAAAGATAGGCTAAGCGCTTAAAGTAACTTACTATAACTTATAAACTACCCCTAAGGGTAATTTATATTATTACTATATCTTTACTAACTTAGTCTAATTCCTATTTTATACTATATACTCTCCTATAATACTAGTTAAGTTTAGCTAGCAGTGTACTACTTTTTATAATTAAAATTAGTGTAGAGCTACTATAGCTTTACTATAAAACATAGAAAAAGGTTATATATAGGTTTTTCTCCCTATACTAGGGTTTTTTCTATATAGTTTAAGTAGCGGTGGTACTAGTATTAGGCTTACAAGCCTAACTAGAGTAATAATAATAATAATAATATTAGCTAATTAGAGTCTGGACTTTATTAAGCCTATATTTAAGCCACCACTTAAATATAGGAAAAATCCGTGCCCCGTGCAGGAATCGAACCTGCAACCTCCCCACTTTTCTTACTTATGTAAGAAAAGTGTTTGGGTTTTCCACGACGCTCGACCACTGCGCCACGGGGTAAGAAAATAAAGTAAAATATATATCTAATTATAATAATATTAGGTTAATATTACTTTAAGAGGGGGATAATTATTATACCTAATTTAGTATATATAGAAATTTAGGTTTAAATATTATATATACCCCTATTATAATTTACTACTTAATTAAAAATAAGTAGTTATTAAAATAAATTAAATATTTATATATTAGTAGTATTAGAAATAATGGAGGTGGGTGCTATAGAGCACAGCTTACTAAGGTAGTGGGCTTAGTGAGCGTGCACGTACAGATCCACTGCTCTGTAGAGCAGAGCACTGCAGTAAGCTGCAGTCCACTATATCTCACAAAATATAGAAGCTTTTGCGTTGCTTTTAGCACTGTTTAATTCGCTAAAGAATTTGCAATAATAATATCTAATAAATTATATCTAATATCTGACTTTGCAGGTGTGCGCGGCTAGCAAGAGTAATTCTAACAGTCTGTATAGTTAGCGGCTGTGAGGGGGTTTTTCACTTCCTTCCCTCATATACCCACTAACCTTATCGGTAGATCCCGGTCGCTAGCTGGGCTTTATAAGCCACTTTTTATTTTCTATAAAATTCATTTATATAGGAAAACAAAAAAATAGACTCACAGCCATACAAATTGGCTGCCAACGTGCTTGCAATTAGTTAACTTAGTGAAAATCAACGCATAACACTAAAAAACCGATTTTTAGATATTTATATAGAAAGAAAGCCTAGAATTTAGCAATAAAGAATCTAG
>SRPW01000209.1:0-31215 GCA_018360225.1 Claviceps pusilla | reverse complement strand
GAAAACTCTGCACACGCGGACCAATCAGAAGAGTCGGATTCCGCGGCTAATGTGGCCGCGAATCCGGTTCTTCCCGGCTGTGCCACGTTGTCATAGAATGCAGCGATTCCAACATTAACTTTAGCTTAAATACTAAGTAAAAAAAAGAAAATATAACTAATAAGTATATAATTTAAATTTAACTTAAAAGCACTATTAATTTATTAAAGTAGAGTATAATTAAAGTATAGCCCTATAAACCTTATATTATTAATATAAGCACTATTAGTTATTTATATAGGAATTAAAAAGGTATATTTTTAACTTAAAGTTAATATAAGTTTAATACTAATATAATATAGGTATTTTTAAAGTTTACTATAAGTATATTTATTAAAGTAAAACTTATTTTAAGGTAAGTAATAATAATATATTTAGTTAAGGGTAATATAGGGTTTAACTAAGCCTATAGCTAGCTTATACTAATTTATATTAATAAAAGATGGTAAAAATCTCCTAAAAAAAACTTTTCGCGAATTCGCCCGCACTGCAGTAGCGACGCAGAACCGACTCTAAACCTCTCAAAAAGTGTAGAAAAAGAATCACTATATCCGTTTTACCCTATCTCTAATAGCGCATTAGTGCTAAAGTGTAGGCGCAGTAAATAAGGCAATACTAATAGATATTAATAGTAGAAATTATAGCCTTATATAGAGCTACTACTACCTACTTATAGAATAGGGTAGCTTTATATTAATAGTGCCTTAAGTTGCTCTTATACTACTACCTATATATAAGTAAATACTAAACTACCTTACTATTAAATATAATAAGATAGCTAAACTTATACTAACTATAGTACTAAAGAGTGTATAGAATATTATCCTTTATATTAATAATACAGCCTTAATGCATGCCTAATACAGCCTTCTTACGCCTTTAACCCGCACTAAAATATTAATAATATTAACTTTACTATTACCTAATAAGCCTATTATAGTTAAAAACTTAAAAAAAGTTATTAAATAAGTAGTAAAGAAGGCTATTAGCGCTAGGAATATAATAGCTTTAAGCTAAGCTAGTATTACTACTAAAGGTATTACCTAACTACCTATTTAATAGATCTAAGCTATAATAGTGGTAATACTACCTTATATTTACTATAAAACTATTATTAAAAGCAGTATAATAGCTAAAGCTATATAAAACTACTTACTTAAAGAAACTATTACTACTATTAACTAAGCTACTAATACTAATACTACTATAGCAGTGTATTGCCTTTATAGTAGCAATACTATAATTATATTTTAGGATACTACTAAGCCTTATACTAATAATATAGCCTAGGTTAGCACCGCTTTTAGTCTAAAAGTAATGCTAAACTAATATATATTTAGTATTATTATTAAGGGCTTTCCTATATACTATATATAGAACTAAGAGAAGGATAATATTCTTTAAAATATAATTATAGCTAATAAATAGGGTTTAGTAAAGGTTATAGTATAGAAGCTATACAGTACTATAACCTAATCCCCCTTAATTATTACTATTAATAGAGTTAATATAGCAAATAGGCTATACTACACTAGAATTATTTATAAAGCTAAAATATTTAAAGCTAAGCCCTATAATAATACTATCTATCCCTAATAATACTTTAGGTGCTTTAAATTTAGCTATATAGCTATACACTATATATTACCCCTAAGGTATAGCTACTATATATTTAGTTAGCATAAGGAGGGTAAATAATTATGCCTAGCACTATTAGGAGCTATATAAGAACGCTATATTAACTACTTAGAACCTTACTTTATATAGTCTTATATATATAATATTACTAATAAATAATAAAACTATATACGCGCTATATACTTAGCATAGCCCTTAGCCTTTACTAAACCTTCTATACTAAAGAAAGATAGTTAAATAAAGGTATTTAGCTATAGCTAAAGAAGAGACATAAGTAACTTACTATTATAAAAGGCTTTACTATAGAAGTAAGTTAGTAAGCTATATACCTACCTCCCTAATACTAAACTAAAGTTAATATAACGCTTATAAGCTACTATAAAGGCCTTTCTAAGTTAATAACCTATAGCTACTATAGCACTAAATAAGCTAAGCCTAACTTAATACACTATATAAGGTATATAATAGAGGTTATATACTAGAACACATAGAAGAAAACCTACCTTATATATTTAGCGCTAGAAACCTAACCTAAAGCTAATGTAATAGTAATATAAGAGCTAGAAACTATAGATAGCAAACTACCTAACCCTAGCCTTAGCTACTTCTAACTTACTACTTAGGGCAGCTAAACTATAATTTATATAAACTACTAATATAAGGCTAAGGTATAGTTAATATATATAGGTAAGGATTAGTGCTTAATAACACTAGTAGAATACTATATTTATTTAATATACTCCCTTACCTATAAACCTAATTAAATATTACCTCTCCTTAACTTTATAGTAGCCCTACCTTTAAACTATAGTATTTTTATTAAAAACTTTAACTAACACTACCTACTTTCAGACTATTATAAATAAACCTTAATAGGGAGTAATATACTCCTTATAATAGTAATGTAGTAGTAGCTTAAACTTATAACACTATAGGGTAAAGTAACCTAAAGAATATAGGGTAAAAGGGATAGCACTATTAACTATATATAGATTACTAATAATATAAAAGTTAAATTCCTAGGAGGACTAAACCTTACTAAATCTAACTATATACTATAGTTAATTTACATTAGCGCTAGTCTAAGGCTAGGTAGCAACTATTTACTTTATTTTAAATAGCTATATATAGAAGACAATCTTATTATAGCTAAGGTAGTAATATAGTTCCGCTACAAACTTACTAAACCTCTACTTTATATACTAATAGAAGTTAATAATTATATAGAATAGATAATAGCTAAGCTTTAAGCTATTATAAATTTAGTAGTTCTAAAGGAACCCTAAGGCAGCCTTAAACTAAATCTATAGTAGAACTACTATACTAAAAAAGCTACCTAAAATATAAAGAAAGCGCTAAAGCAGTAGCAGACCTCCTACACTAAGGAGAACTAATAACTTACTACTAATATAGCCTAGACGTAGAACTAAGTTATTAGCAATAAATAGTGCAGTGCCTAGCGCTCTACTATTAAGGTAGTAACTATATACTATAGAAGCCTATAGAAACTTAAGCGCTAGGTATAGCTCTATAGTAGACTACTACTAGAATAATAATAAATCCTAACCCTTATTTAAGGTAAGGAACTAGACGCTACTATTACTAAATTATACTAAAAGAAAGCAGCTATACTAGCTAACTATTTCTTTTCTTCCTCCTAAGCCTAGCTAAATAATATACTAAATAACCTTAATAACTACCTTAATACTATAACGTTCCTAATAAATAACCACTTTAATGCTAATAAAATCTATAGTATTATTAAAAGCCTAGTAAGTTAAAAGGCGCCTAAACTTAATAAACTTTTAGCTAGCTACCTTAAAGTATATAGTAAGCCCCTAGCCAAAACCCTTACACACCTACTTAATATATACTACTATATTAGCTACTACCTAGCACTATTCTAAAAGGCAAAAGTAGTTATTCTATGTAAACTAGGCAAAACCCTAGTGGAATAATAGAGGGCAGGAGCCTAGTGCCTTATTTTACTTCTTAGCATTATTAGAAAGGTATTAAAAGTAGTAGTAGTAAGCTAGCTTACCCTTATAGCTAAGTTAAATAGGGCATTACCTAACCTATAAATAGGCAATAGAGTAAATAGAGTAATAGAAATTACGCTAAGTATCTTAGTGGAATTAGTGTAGGTAGCATAGCACTATAGCAGCATTACATTACTACTCTAGTTAGATATATTAGCAGCCTTTAATACTATTTATTATAAGTAGTTATCTTACACCCTTATTACTACTAGTATCTCTATATAAATTATAGTATAAACCTACTCCTTTACTGCTAAATATATAGCTAGCTTCTTTTTTAATAATAAATCTATAAGCCCCCTACCTATAACTATAGGGGTACTATAGGGGTTACCTATCTCTCCTATTTTATTCCTACTCTATATTACCTTATTATATATAAAGCTCTAAGTAGCATAATCTATACTTATTATAGGATTTTCTAATAATATAAATATACTAATATATAAATAAATAGCAAAGGAGACACAGAACTGCCTTAAAACTATATAGTTAATTTACTAAAAGTGGTCTAAGAAATTAGGCCTTAAGTTTAACCTAGGAAAAAGCAAACTTATATACTTCACTAAATAACGCACTATTATTATAACACTAGTTTAGCTTAGCACTAATATAGTATAACTAATCTAATCTGCCTACTTCCTTAGGGTATAGGTTTATTATAAACTTTATTAAAAGGTGTACTAAAATTAGGTTAAGTTAAAACTACTATAGTAGTAGCTTGCTCTTATATTGCTAGTAGCTTTAACTTAGGGATGCTTACTATATAATATAAGGCTCCTATATATATAGGTTATTTAAAGCATTATTATATATAGTATAGGATTACACTATACCCCTACTAATATTAGTAGTAAAGCATAGGGTATAGCTAAGGTATTTATTTCTAAATAGACTAAGTACCTAAGGATAGTAACTAGTACCTTTAAGGCTACGCTATATACCCTAGTTAAAACTAAAGTAGTAATAGCTTTAATTAATCTCTACCTTAACTACTGTTTACTATGCTTTTATTAATAAATAGAGGCTAATAGAATAGCTAAATAAATATATAGTATATACGCTATAATAGCGGCTTAACTCTAATGTAAACTAGCACGCTAAGGATATAGATACCTGCTGTAGTAGAATAACCACCTAAACTATATACTATTCCTAAACTAGCCCTATAATTACTCACTAAAACTATCTCTAACTAAAGCACTAGCCCTAGAATAAAAGAACTACTAGTATTAGGAAAGAACTACTATATAAGCATGCTAGACTTATATTAGCTGCATAGTGGTAGAGCTTAACCCTAACTTTACCTCTACTACTAAAGTTATCTACCTCTACTTAGGCCTTACTAAGTATAAATCTATAGTGCTTATATAAATATATATAGAATAAATTAGACTTAACGCCTTTCTTTTTAGCTAATGCGTTCCTAAGGTAGAATTGCTAATATATAGCTACTAGGCTAATAATAAAGACTACTACTATATTTTATTATCTTATAAAAATTTTAACTATCTCTGCCCTATTAATATAGGCGCGCACCTAGTATAAAACTAGCATAAAGTTAGGGAGGCTTTTAAAAATAATAAGCTAGCAACTACTCTTACTAAGTGGCTTATTTTAATAGGGCATATCCCTTAGTTTTAGCTTATAAAAAGCTTATAAGATTAGTAAGCTAAGGATATTAAGGATATAATATAATATAGCACTTAGTGTAGTATAGGCATAGAGGTAGAGGGAAGCTATATAATAGGCTAAGCGCTTAAGTCTCCCATTTTGCACCACACACTCTCCTATAATGCTAGTTAAGTTTAGCTAGCGGCGCACCACTTCTTATAATTAGAACTAGCGTAGAGCTACCACAGCTCCACTGCGGAATATAGAAAAAGGTTATATATAGGTTTTCCTCCCTGTTCTAGGGTTTTTCCTATATAGTTTAAGTAGCGGTAGTACTAGTATTGGGCTCACAAGCCTGACTAGTGTAATAATAATAATAATAATTAATAAAAGATAAAAAAGCTTCTTTAAATATAAAAAGATTATTTTAATATTATTATTAATACTATTAATAAGGATAATAATCTTAATTCTTTAGTAAATATAAGTCTTTTTTAATATAAAGCTATAGGTATTAATATAATATAAGCTAGTTATAATAACCTTTAAAAAAAGGTAGTATAGCTTATAAAGTAAAATAATAAGGAAAAGGTAGTAAATTAGGCCTTTAATAAAGCTAGTTTAACTATACTTTTTAAGTAGAAATACCTAAGTTATTTAAGTTATATTATAGCTATATTAAAGAAGTAAGTAAAGTAAAAAGTAGTATAAAGGTAATATAGCTTTAAGCATTAAGCTAGTATTTTATTTATTTTTATTTTATTTTTAGTAAAAATAAATAAAAGGTTATTTATAGTAAGCTTATTATAGCTTTATATAGGGAGTATAGCTATCTTTAGTAAATATATATTATTATTATAATATTTACTAATAGAGATTTATAATATCTATAATTATATTAGTAAGTATATATACTAGGGCTAACTTAGGTTCCCTATAATGCCCTAGTTATATAGTATTAAAAGTTTTATTTTTTTAAAATACCTATAGTTACTTAGCTAGTATAAAGTAAGGGATTTATTTAATTTAAAGAAGCTATTATATAAGGTAATAAGCTAAAAGGCCTTAATTAAGGGCTAAGTAAATATTATAGTAATTATATATTAAGGGCATATTAAGTCTATAAAGGTAAAGGTAGTTATAATTTAAGTAATTAAGAATAATATAATAATAATTTTTTATATTATTTTAATATTAGTAAATTAAGGAGTTTACCTTAGGTATATATTAGGTATAAAGAAATACTTTAAAGCTAATCTTTTTAGTATATATTTAAATAAAGGTAGCTAACTTATATTCTATAAGGTAGTTATATAGCTGTATAGTTTTATAAATAGTGTAAAAGTTAGGCTTATATTTAGCTACTATAGGGGTATATTAGGGCTAATATATATATATTACTATATCGTTTTAGTACTATTAATTCTTTTATTTTCATTTAAGTTTTTTAGCTAGTAAGAAAGTATTAAGGTAGGGAGCTAGGTAGTAGAATAAGGAACTATAAGTTGGAGGTATAGGGCTATAGTAATAGTATTATTATTTAAAGGTATTTAGCTACTATAGTATAAATAGCTTAAATTTAATTAGCTATTTTATTAGCTTTAATTGTATTATAATAGTAATAAGTATAATAATTTAGGTAAAGATTAACTAAAGAAATAGCTACCTTAGTTTTAACTAAAGCCTATAGTATAGCTTTATAGGCTTTAGTTATAATTTATAGGTATTTAAGCTATTCCTTAGTAAATTTCTTTATAATACCCTTAGCTATACTATTATAATTTATTAAAGTATAGTATATACTTATACTATAAGTAACTAAGCTTTAAATTACTTATATATATAGTAAGTATATATTATAAAAAAGCTCCCTTAGGTTAATACTATAAAGGCTATAAAGGCTAGCTATTATAAAGTAAGCTTTTTTATAATATTTTTACTATACTTTTTTTAATAAAGCTTATAATAAATCTATATATTTAAGAACTAAGTAAACTAAACCAGCTAAATTATAGTAATATTAAGTTAAATTAATATTATAATAGTGTAATAGTACTATATAAAGTATAAAAGTTTACTTTTCTATAAGTTAAACTTAAGGCTAAATTTATAAAACTATAGCTAGTAAATTTCCTAAGTATTTTTAAGGTAAGTTTAGGTTTTCTTTAATATATAGCTAAAGGTAAGAATATTTATATTATTTAAGAATTTAATAGTAAGGGTATACTTTACTTTATATAGCTAGGTATAAAGGGGGGTTATATATAATAAAAAGAGAATTAAAGAGATTAGGAATTCTTATAGGACCCTAATAGTTATAAGTAAAGTATTTATTAATTAATTATTAAAGTAAAGAAAAGCATTATACTTAAAGGTAAAGGCTTAGGTTTATATTACTATTTAGTTAAGAATGCCTAGGGATATTATAATATAAAAAAGGTAATAGTAGTAAATAGTATTAAACACTACTAAAATATTTAGCTAAAAAAGTAATATAATTCTACCTAGGCCCTATATTAAATATACTGCCTCTATAAGGATACTAAGGGTATCTTTAGTAGATTTATTTACTTTATTATTTATTTATAAGTTAGGTAAAGTGCCCCCTTTCTTAGTAGTATATATAATTTAACTTATAACTATTACTTTTAAAACCTTACTTATAATACTTAGAAGGGATATAGGTTATTAGGCACTAATATATTATATTTCTATAAAGGGTTTCCTTAGTTTATAGAAAACTATAACCTTTACTTTTTAAAATAAAGCTAGGTAGTATTTAACTTAGTAGTAAATATTAAAAAAGTATATAAGTACTTTAGCTAAAAGATAGCTATAAGCTTTTAGAAATCCTATTAAAAGCCTATTAAGCTTAGGTGCTTTTTAGCTAGCTAGACTTTTAATAATAATAATAATTTTATTTTTATTAAATTCTTTAGAAATAAGGAATAGTATAGTATTAAGTTAGGCTTTTAGTAATTTTAATATATTATTTATATAGGCTATTAAGAGGGGGAAGAAATAGTTAGTAAATATTACTACTTCTTTATTATAAGAGTTAGTAATAGCTATTTTATTATATTTATAGTAAAAAAGTATTAAAATTTTAAAAGAGTTAAAGGGGAGGCTACTATACAGATAGGCTTAGTATTTAAGTTTCTATAAAGTAATATTACTAATAATTATAAACTTTATTAAATATTATTATATACTTTTTTTTTCTTTTAAATAATTTAAGCTTATATTACCTTTATATTAAATATAGCTTACTAGTTAGTATTTATATAGTTAGCTTATTAGTATTTTTAAGCTTATTTAGTATTCTTTATAGCTTTCTTAACTTTAATATTTTATTAAGGTTACTTATAAGGGCTATTATAAGGGTAGTATAAGGTTATAAACTATATAATTAACTTAAGTTTAAATATAATCTATTTAGTAAAGGTTTTTATATTAGCTATTATATTAAGTAGTTTCTTTAGGGCTTTATATTAAAATTAATACTTAGCCTTTTTAATAGTTATATTAATATTTATTTCCTTTTAGTAATATTAAGGAGTTTTATTATTTATATAGTTTATATTAGTAATAATATAAATAAGTTATAAAATATAGTTAAATTTAGGTAGGTTTAGTTTACTAAGAAAGTTAATAAAGAGGTTAAAAGTTAATTAAGTATAGTTAATAGTATTACTTTGTTTTCCTAAAAAGTGCTACGTTATCTCCCCTTAAAGTATAGTAAGTTTAAGGCATTATTAAGTTATAAGTATAAATAATATATTATAGCTAAGGGAGGTATATTTATATATATTTTAAAGAAAGTAATAAAGATTAAAGTTCTTTATAAATATACTATAGTTTTATATTAAAAACACTAGAAAGTTCTTAAGAGGGGTAGTTTAGTTTTTTTATAAGTAAAGAAATATATTAAGTATATATTAGTACTATAAAGGGTAACTAAGTATTAGTTATTACTAGTATATATTAACTATAACTTAAATGTATAGTAGTAGTAAATATATATAGCTATATAGCCTCTTTATATAGTAAGCTAATAGTAGCCTAGGCTTAAGGCTAGGGGGGGTTAGTTATTACTATATAGTTCTTATATTATAATCATATTAGTTTTAGGTTAAAAGCTTAGTATAATATAAATAAAATATAATTTCTTCTATATATTCTAATATATAATCTTTATTATTTAAGTATAATAGAGGTAGTTTATAAAATAAAGCCTATTAAGCCCTTAATAGGTTCTAGTTAAGGCTATAAATAGTTATTTAAAGCTCTTTATAGTTATAAAAAGGGTACTATAAAATTTAGTTATAATTTTAAAAGATAGGTTTAGTTATTTATTAAGTACTTAATATACTTTTAAAGGAAGGCTTTATAAAAAAATAAGCTACTAACCCCTTAGTAGTATCCTTAGGCACTAACTTTAGTTTATTTATTAATATTAAGGTTAGCTAAAATAATAAATATACTAAGTTAATTTAGGTAGGTAGTCCTTACCCTAGCCTATTACTTATTTATAATAGTATAGAGTTAGGACTATATTAAAAACCCTTTAAAGTAATTAGGGTATTATTTATATATTTTACCTAAGAGAGCTAAGTATACTTATTTACTTTTAATATATTTACTAGCTATATAGTAGCTATAATATAGGGGTATTATATATTATATAGTAATATAGCTAAACTTATAGTAATTATAGCACTACTTAGAGTAAAGAGTATTATTATAAGGTTTAGCTTTAAAGATTTCTACTTTATAAATAACTTTAATATAATATAGATACTTAGCTACCTTAACCTTATTTATATTAATAATTAAAGAGGTATATAAGGAGGTTTTATATAGCTTTTAAACTACTACCTAAGTAATACTATTACTATTAAAGGCTATAAAGGTCTAAATAATATTATTATAAGACTTATTTTATATATAAATAATAGGAAAGCTATAAATAATAATACTAAAAATATATTAGCTTAGAGTTACCTTTAGGCTAAATATAGTCTAAACTTAGGAGGTATTATTAGTATAGGGCTTTATAGTGTTCTTAAATATAATTATAGTATTACTACTATAGAGGTAATGCATTACTATAGTAGAATTAGTACTAATTATATAATTAATAGCTATAATAATTTCTTTTAGGGAGTAAGATTTAACTATCTTATTAATAAAAAGGCTTTTAACTAAAGCTTTATAATAAACCTAAGATAAGACTATAAAGGTAGTTAGGTTATTTAGAGTATAATTTTAAGGGCTAATTTTATTTACTTAAGTAATAATAAATACTTAGGTTAAGCTTAAGGCAGTCTTTAGCTAAAGGGCTTTTTTAATTACTTATTTATTTATTTTTTTAAGGTTTTGTATTATAATTATTATATAAGTAGTATTAAGGGTAGTATTATTTTATAGCCTATATTAAGCATTTATTATTTCTATATTAATTATATAAAGGATAATATTTTATACTCTTTTTAATAATTCTAAGGGGATAAGCTTAGTAATTTAAATAAACTTTTTTTATAAAGAAATTAAAACTTTTTCCTTAACTCTTTCTTTAGCTACTTTAGTAATAGAATTTACTTAAAGGCTAGGTATAAAGCTACTTTATTTTATAAGTAAGTAGTAGTAACTCTATATAAGTCCCCTATTCTTACTATTAATATTTATTAGTATTATATTATCTGCTATACTTATGCTTTAGAACTAATATACTATTAGTATAGAGGGTAAATAGATATTATAAAACTTTTTATTAGCTTTTTAAGAGGTTTAGAGTTAATTCCGCGGCGCTGTTGCAGTGCAGGCGAATTCGCGAAAGTTTTCTTCCCTCATTAAAAATATAATAATATTAAGGTAGTTATTAAGGTTTTTTAATATATTATTTAGCTAAGCTTAAAAGAAAGGGAAGAAATATTTAGCTAGTATAACTACTTTTTTTTTATATAACTTAGTAATGATAATATTTATTTCCTTACTTTAAATAAAAATTAGAATTTATTATTATTTTAATAATACTTTATTATAAAGCTATATTTAGTGCTTAAGTTTTTATAAGCTTCTTTAATATATAGTTATTACTTTAATAGTAAAGCACTAAATATTATACTATTTATTATTAATAACTTAGCTTTATATTTAGGCTGTATTAATAGTAAACTACTAATTCTTTTTAGTATAAAATATTTATTATTATTATTATAATACTTTTTTAGTATTTTAAATAGCTTTTTTAATATAGTAGTTTTACTATAAATTTAGCTTAAAATTACTTTAAGGTTTTTTTAAAACTATTAAATCTATAATAGCTTTAAGCTTAGTTATTATTTATTTTATATAATTATTGATTTCTATTAGTATATAAAGTAAAGGTTTAGTAATATTATAATAAAACTATATTACTACCTTAGCTATGATAAAATTATTTTCTATATATAGCTATTTTAAATTAAGTAAATAATTACTACTTAGCTTTAAACTAATACCAATATAAATTAGCTATAGTATATAATTAGATTAAATAAAGTTCAATTGTTTTAAAAATTAAATTTTCATATTGTAAATAGCCTATATATAGTTAATAATATTATTTCTTTTATTTTATATTTTTTTAAGTTAGTTTCCTTTATAATATTATAAGTTTAAGCTATTATTAAATTATTAATATAAAACATATATTACTTTTTATTAAAATTTAGCTATAATAGTTTTAAAGTAAGTAATATTAGTTAAAGTTATTTATTAAAATACTATAGTTTAAAGATAAAGCGATTATAAAGTTAAAAAAAAGTAATATTTAGTTAGGTTTATAAGTTAAGGAATATATTAAATAAATATAGTATTTTATTTGTATTATTAAGTATGAATCCTTATTTATATATATTAACTCTACTTTAAGCCTATATTAATAGTTTATATAAATTATAGTTTAGCTACTTTAAGTAGTAAGTTATGGGTAATTAAAGCTAAGGTTAAGTAGTTTTTTATTTATAATTCCTAGCTGTTATGGACTAGCCTAGATAGTGACTGTAATCTAGTGTTAATGAAGTTATTATTATCTATAAGGAGGAAGGAAGGACTACTATCTCCTTTTACTATATACCTATTCTATATATAATATATATTTATAAGGTTTACTATATAGGTATAGTAGGTTACCTTATATACTTCTTTTTTACTCTACTTAAGATCTAAGCCTTTAGCTAAAATTTATTATATAGCTCCCTACTTTACTACCCTTTAGCTATTAAATAGTTAGTAAGTATATAAAACATAATAATAATAACTTAAGTATTTATAATATAATACTTTAAGTAGAATTATTTATTTTAATTAATTATAATTTAATACCTAGAGTTAATAAAATAAACTTAAAATAAAAATCCTAAAATTCTAAATTAGCTAGCTAATTATATTTAAGATACTAATTATAAATCTCTTATTTAGCTTCTTTTATACTTATAAATATAATTCTATTATTATTTTTTTTTATTTAAATTCTATATACTTTAAGTCTCTTAAGTAAATACTTATTACTTTTTATTTATTCTTTATTAATAACTATACTCTTTTTATATTTATTTATTAATACTTAATAAAAGATTTATTACTATTACTTATTAAATTTAAATAATAAGCTCCTTTATCTCTACTACTTCATTTTATTAAAACTAAGTATAATAAGATTATATTTACTACTATTAATACTTTATCTCTCTCTTTTTTACCCTTAAATAGCTATTATATTTTAAGCTATTATAAGGTTAAAAGTAACTTTAAAAATAAGTTATTTACCTTTATTAATCTTAATTAGCTAAATATTTAGTACTTATTTTATTTTATATATATAATAAATAATAAGCTATTTTTATATATACTAAGCCCTTAGTACTCTTATAAGAATTATTAAAGGAGAAAGGTAACTTATATTTAAAATACTATTATATGTACTTAAAGTTTTACTTTTTACTACTTTATTTATAAGATTATAATAGCTATTTATTATAGTAAAGCTATAAAAGTACTTTATATTCTTACTTATAATACCCCTAATAGTAAGAGAAAAAAGGTTATTTTAAATAAGCCTTTTAAAGCTTTATATAATTATTTTACTATTACTTTATATACTATTAAAAAGTATACTATACTCACTATTATTATTAGTTTTGTTGGTATTCCTTAGGATACTAGTGATTCTCTAAGGAATACTAGGTGGATCTGAGACTCAGTGACAACGTAAGGTCTAGGAAAGTATTCGCAAAAAGGTCTGATTCTATCCTAATCAGTGCTATCTAAAAGGGGCATTTTATAGCTAGCGTTAAGGCCACGAAAATGCCGTCGGATTCCACAGTGAAAACTCTGCACACGCGGACCAATCAGAAGAGTCGGATTCCGTGGCTAATATGGCTGTAAATCCGGCTCTTCCTAGCTATGCCACGTTGTCATAGAATGCAGCGATTCTAACACTTAGAATTCTCTCTTTTATAGAAAAAGAGGAATCGCTCATAAGTTATGTAAAAATCTACCTAAAAACCACAGTTAATTATCTAATTAGATAATTAATAAGAATAAGAATCCTATCTTATATCCCTAGTATTCCTTCTCTTTCCTATATGCTTTCTCCTTCTTCTTTATACGCTTTACCTATCCCTCTATATAAATTACAGCCTTATTCCTATTAATAAAGGTCTTAAGGGCTTAATTTAGTAATAATTTTATTATAGTATTAGCAATGTTATTATTACTGTTAATCCACCTAATTTCCTTAATTTCCCGCCTTTTATATAATTATTACAGTGCTATAATATTAATTATTAGTCTCTTTTCTTTCGTAGTGCCTAACCTTATAATGCACTTATACAACAAAAGAGAATCTATATAGATAATTATTAGTATTAGTAGAATTTATAGCTTTTATATAATAGTCTGCAGCATTATGCTAATTATATAGGCAATATCTACGCCTTAGACTATTGCATATAGCTTAGAGGCAAGAGCACTCCTTATAACTCTTTTACTTTTTATAGAGCTATATATTATAATATTGCCTTTTAGCATAAAATCTAATTTAATTCCTGCTTCTTTAGTACTAAGGATAATTATATATCCTAGTTGCAAGCTAAGGTCTTTATTATTTATAAAGGAACTATCTATAAAGATATATAAAGCTATAGTAGCAAGATTAAGTAGAATATACCTTAATCTATAGTTATAATGCTGTATTTACTACTAAATCCTTCTATTTAGATAATTTATATTAGATTTATTAGGATTCTAGACTTATATAGTAATAGAGAGGTTAAATACAGCCTCTAGTTAACAAACTAATAATATATACGCTCCTTACGCTCTTTATTTAATATATTGTTACTTTATAGTTAGCTTATTAGGTTTAATAACCTTAAGCTTCTTACTTTGCCCTTTTTAATAGAGTTTAATATAATTTCCGTTAAATTTATATAAAATATACCTATTAAAGATAAGGGGTTTAGTTAGTGTTAAGATTTATTTAGGTTTTGCTATAAATCCTACCTTCTTTAATTCTAATTCCTTTATCTCTAAAAACTTTATATTACTAAGACTAAGGGTATTATCTATTTGCATACTAATTACACTAAAGCATTTAATTACATTAGATGCTATTAAGAAACATAGATTATATATAGAAGTAATTATTATTAGCTTTTTATAGTAGTGGTAGAAATAGGTTGCTTACTAATGCATGCTAGCTTAAGCAATACTATAAAGGGGCTTTATAACTTCTATTATAGTATCCTTTAGGTATAAATATACAATTTATATTAGTAATTTAGTAATAATTAAGCGATTTAGCATTGTTTCTAATTAAATATATGCCTATGTAATATCCTATAACTATAAAAAGATGCAATCTTTTGCTAGGGAAGGTGCTAATGTAATAATAAGCCTTTAGCTTGCTTATTAAATCGTTAGGGATTGTGTTAAAATCCATGCCTTTTCTGCGTCACTATGGCCTTATATCACTAGCCTTAATTTCTTATATAGCTTATCTATGCCTTTCCCTTTAATTTCCCTTACTATTTAAGAGTAAAAGAGGCATTAATTACTATGCTCTTCCTTATTAAATATAATAAATTTAAAGATATCTCTTACTAGTAAAGTATTAATTTCCTTTTAATTAGATGCTTTAAATAGTTATCCTTTAGTAGTAATCTTTCCCTACCTATATAGGTTAACTACTAGCTCCTAGTTGCCTTTCTCTTTTTTAGTAAGGAAACTTATAGTGCTAAGTTCCTTATTATTTTAGTTAGAATCTTTAGTATAATTTAGGATAAGTAGGTGCTTTTTAGGTCTTCTATATCCTTATTATAGTGGTTCTTATAGTAATTAACCCTTATTTATATTAGTATCCTCTATGTTATTTTCCTTGTCTTTATTATTAATTTCTTCTATATTTATAGGCTCTTTTAAGTTATAGTAGTATAGCTTCACTACTATTAAGCGGAATTTCGTAGGTCTATAGGGTAATTCTATAGTATAGGTCTCGCAATTAAATAATAGCAATCTATAAGGACTATACTAACCTCCTTTCTTACGCTAAACGCAGACTTCTAATTATAATAGCAGTAAGTATAATAGGAGGGTATTTAGACTATTCTATATATTAAGGGCATTAAAGACTTACCTTTGTGTAAGGCAACACTAAGCTTTATTAGTAGCTTTCTATAGTAAAGTAGCTCTTTATACTATTAAAAGACTTAGGGGGGAATTGTATAACATCTATAGATATGCCCTAAATATAAGCAAAGTTAGCATAAAGCTATTAGGTTTAGTAGAGTTATTAATAGCTTTAATAGCTATTTACAGTCTTTAGAAAGGGCTAAGGAGGTCTTCTACCTTATTCTTAATAATATTATATACTCTTTAGAGGGGGGTATAATATCTCTTAACCTTTCTAATGCTATAGTGTGCCTTAATAGGAACCTCTTCTGTGTTAATAGCTATTTAGCGTGCAATATACCGGAATTCTATAGAAGTAAAGTTCTTTTTAGTATTATAAATAATATTATCTAGGGGACCTAAATAAGTATTAATTTAGCACTCTTTTAATACATTCTATATATCTTAGGCTTTTTGCTTTTAGGGCTTAAGGAAGCGTATAGCTTAGAATGCAGTTGCTGCGTTAATAACATATAGCATAGGTTTATTATTAATTTAAAGGATATTAATAATAATCTTATAGTTAAAGTCTATATTATCTTTTAGCGTAAACTTAAATTATTCTAAGGCTTTGCTATAAAGTTAGTATTAATAGCATTTATAGGAGAGTCTCTTAATAATCCCGCTAGTCACTAATTTACTAGCTCTTTATAGTAGCTTTATAAGTCTAGTGACTAAGGGATAGCTAAAACGTTAGTGTAATTAACGTATTTTAGCCTCTAAGAGGTGGAAAGCAGCAGCTTTATTAGGCTGTAGAATCCACCAAGGGTGTCCCTATTTCTGTATAATTAGAACCTTCTTTATGCCTTAAATTAGCACATTCTTAAGGTTATTAAGCTTTATATTTATTTAATCTATATTAGAAATATAGAATAGAAAGAGAGTAGCTATATTAAGAACATAGAATTTAATGGTTCTAAAGGTGGTAGGAATGCGTAAGATTCCTAAAGAAATCGCTAAACCTACGCTAAAGTTAACTGTACATTAGCTAGTGGGTTTAATCTTTAGATGTAGTATAATCCTTTATAAAGCTATAGCTTATAGTGCTCCTACTATAGAAATCCCTACTGCTTCTATATCTAGCATAATTCTATAGAAAATATTACTAAAATATTAGTTATCTAAAATAAAGCAATCTATCTTAGGGGTTTCCTCCTATATTATAGGGGTTATGCTAGATAATTTATAAGCGGTTACGTTGTTCTTAAGCATGCATAAAAGGGATTAGGCTTAAGAAAAGGTTAATTTCTTATAGAAATCTATTTAATTAGATAGTCTAGATAGATTTAGTAGCAAATGTATAAGAAATTATGTAAATATTAGCTTAGGGGTTGTTATATCACTCGTTAGTGTAGTAATATAAGCGTTTAATGCCTCCTAAGCTAGGTGCTTATCTTTCTTAGTATTAGTTACCTTAGGTTTTCCCTTATATTTAAAGAGAAACGCATTAAAGCTACGTTTAGAGGGAATTCCTTTATAGTTCTTACTCTTTTATTAGGAATCCTTAGCTTTTTACTGTTTCTATTTTATGTGGGATATTAACTAATATCCTGCTTATTAATATATAAAACATTTGTGTAGAAAGCATAATTTTTGTAGTAATTAGCTACTAGGGCGCTAATTAGATAGTTGTTTGTATTACTAATTAGTAAACATTGTTTTATTATTGTTTTCTGTTGCATTTAGTGTGGAAGATAGCTATTATAATGTTTTAATTAATTTATTAGTGTATAAGCATTTATAGAGGTCTTTAATAACTCCTTTATAAGTTAAAGCGAGGTTAAATATAGTAAGCTTATATTTAGGAACACTACTAATAGCAGTAATAAGCTATTGCTAGAGCTCTGTATTTACTATAGAAGCATTAAAGATTCTATAATAGATATAGTAAAGTTGTTCTAGTATTTAGTTAAGGCATTAAAGCTTAGTTTTCTTAGGGTTATTAGCAATAACCTTTTAAAGGGAAATGCCATTCTATTTAATGTAATAAAACTACTAATTACTCTTAGTTTTAAAGTGATTCCTAATAGTATTAGTAAGGTTATAAATTATTAATCCTTTTCTAGTAAGTTTGTTAAGATAGTAGGTAAGAGCATTCTCTTTTAGTATAATTAAAAAAGCTCTTGCTTATAATGTCTATAGAATGTTGTTTTATATATATTAATCTTTGAAGATATTTATCTTTAGAATAATAAAGTTATATAGTTTCCTACTATATTTCTTATTAATTATATAGCTTTTATTAATTTCTCTAAGAATGTAGTGGATTTAGTTAGGGGTTAGGTCTGTTAGTAGTGTTAACCCCTTTGGTGGTTTTACCTAGGCTTTTTATATTAGTAAGTCTAATAACTTAGATTCCTTACGAATCTATTAATTAATTAATTAGGAATTATTAATAATACTTTTTGCTTATAAGGGAATAGGAATTTGCGGTTAGTATTATATAGATTAACTAGGAAACTAGCGTTTAATCTGCTCTTCTAATGCGTTAATAAGAGTGGCAAGAGAAGTAGCGTATTATAAACCTTTTGTTAACAAAATTAGTATACTATTAGTAAGAAGGAAATTCTATAAGTCCTTTTGTAATATTATTAGAATTTGTTAAAAATTGTTAGTAGTCTAACCTTTAAAGTCTTTATAGAGAGCATTAAAGAGTTAGAGGTTTTTCTACTTTAAAATGTTATACTAATAGAGGATAAAAGCAGCCTAATTATTAATATACTGCTAATCCTTACGTTTTTCTAGTATATTGTTCTAGTATGTTTTCTATTCTAAAGTGAGAATATCTATATATTTATATATAATCTTAGGGAGGGAATTTAGTAACACTTACAATATAGTGGTGTTAGGATTACCTTAGGTAGGATTCCTCGACGAATCTTGGAATTCCTTATTACTTCTATATAAAGACATCCTTATAATTAGATGTTCTATATGGTTTTTGACTAGCTTTAGTTGAGATTTAGCGTTCTAGTCTTGTGATCCCTATATAAGCTTTAGTATAATAAAGGGTTAGTTAGTAAGATGAATAAGGGTTTTCCTATAGATAACAGTGTGAATTATAAAGAATTCTATATTCTAGAAGGTTAATACTAGCTAAACTAGCGAAGGAATCTATTTTTATTATAAGAAAGCTACGTTTTTAGAAGTTTAATACTAACTAAACTAGTGAAGGAATCTATTTTTTTTTAGTATAAATTCTCCCTATAAGCGCAATAGGAGTTCTATCTCTTCTAAGTAAATCCTTATAAATCTATAGAATAATATATCCTAAGGATAGATATAACCTACTAATTAGTGTTAGTATTCCTTAGGATACTAGTAATTCTCTAAGGAATACTAGGTGGATCTAAGACTTAGTGACAACGTAAGGTCTAGGAAAGTATTTGCAAAAAGGTCTGATTCTATTCTAATTAGTGCTATCTAAAAGGGGCATTTTATAGCTAGCGTTGAGGCCACGAAAATGCCGTCGGATTCTGCAGTGAAAACTCTGCACACGCGGACCAATCAGAAGAGTCGGATTCCGTGGCTAATGTGGCCGCGAATCCGGCTCTTCCCGGCTGTGCCACGTTGTCATAGAATGCAGCGATTCCAACAAGTTTCTTACCCCTAATTTTTTTTTAGCTATTAAAATAATTTTAACTTACTATTATTAAAATACCTATATATCCCCTACTTATTATTATTATTAATTTTACTATAGTTTACTTATTAAAAACTAATATTAATTATATTAATACTTAGTTATTTAAAGTATAGTATTAAATTAAGTAACTAATACTTATATATTAAGATTTATTTACTAATCTTTAGTTATATTAGCCTTTATTATTATTTTATATATTTTTATATTCTAAGAAGTAGGTATATATACCTAAGCTACCCCTTTCCACTACTACTATACCTTTACGTACTATTATTATACCTCTTTCTACTAATACTACACTACTTTTTATTAATATTATACTACTATTTATTATCCCTTAGAGTACTATATTTATATTACTTTTCTTTTAGCTACCTTTAAACTTTCTTAGCTTTAAGTTATAAAAGGCTAATATATTTCTTATTAGCTAAAAGTTACCCCCTTTACCCCCTTTTAACTTACTTATTATAGCTATATTAGCTAAATATTATAAAAAAAAAAGTTTATTAAGCTACTTTATATACTTTTTTTAAAGATAAGTAATAGTAAGGTAAAGGAATATTATAATTAAAATAAAGCTTATATAAGGCTTAATAGTATTTAAATTTATATTTAATAGTATACTATATAATATTAATTAAAAAAAACTTTTTGCGAATTCGCCTGCACCGCAGTAGCGACGTAGAACTGACTCTAAACCTCTTAAAAAGTGTAAAAAAAGAATTACTATATTTATTTTACTCTATCTTTAATAGTATATTAGTACTAAAGTATAGGTATAGTAAATAAAGTAATATTAATAAATATTAATAATAGAAATTATAGCTTTATTTAAAGCTATTATTACTTACTTATAAAATAAGGTAGCTTTATATTAATAATACTTTAAATTACTTTTATACTACTATTTATGTATAAGTAAATACTAAACTACTTTATTATTAAATATAATAAAATAGCTAAACTTATACTAGCTATAGTATTAAAGAATATATAAAATATTATTCTTTATATTAATAATATAGCCTTAATATATACCTAATATAGCCTTCTTATACCTTAAACCTATATTAAAATATTAATAAAATTAACCTTATTATTATTTAATAAGCTTATTATAGTTAAAAACTTAAAAAAAGTTATTAAATAAATAGTAAAAAAAGCTATTAATATTAAAAATATAATAGCTTTAAGCTAAGCTAATATTATTACTAAAGGCATTATTTTATTACTTATTTAATAAATTTAAGCTATAATAATAATAATACTACCTTATATTTACTATAAAACTATTATTAAAAGTAGTATAATAGCTAAAGCTATATAAAACTACTTACTTAAAGAAACTATTATAGCTATTAACTAAATTATTAATACTAATACTACTATAATAGTATATTACCTTTATAATAGTAATATTATAATTATATTTTAAAATATAGTAAAGCTTTATACTAATAATATAGCTTAGATTAGCACTGCTTTTAAACTAAAAGTAATACTAAACTAATATATATTTAATATTATTATTAAAGGCTTTTTTATATACTATATATAGAACTAAAAGAAAGATAATATTCTTTAAAATATAATTATAGCTAATAAATAGAGTTTAGTAAGGGTTATAGTATAGAAGCTATATAATATTATAATTTAATCCCCCTTAATTATTACTATTAATAAAGTTAATATAATAAATAAGCTATATTATATAAGAATTATTTATAAAGCTAAGATATTTAAAGCTAAGCTTTATAATAATATTATTTATTCTTAATAATACTTTAAGTGCTTTAAATTTAGCTATATAGCTATATACTATATATTACCTTTATAGTATAGCTATTATATATTTAGTTAGTATAAGAAGGGTAAATAATTATACTTAGCGCTATTAAAAGCTATATAGGAATGCTATATTAACTACTTAGAACCTTACTTAGTATAGTTCTATATATATAATATTATAAATAAATAATAAAACTATATATATACTATATACTTAGTATAGCCCCTAGCCTTTACTAAACCTTTTATATTAAAGAAAAATAGTTAAATAAAGGTATTTAGCTATAGCTAAAGGAGAGATATAAGTAACCTACTATTATAAAAGGC
Source organism: Claviceps pusilla (assembly GCA_018360225.1). Taxonomy (NCBI): domain Eukaryota; kingdom Fungi; phylum Ascomycota; class Sordariomycetes; order Hypocreales; family Clavicipitaceae; genus Claviceps; species Claviceps pusilla. The sequence goes on along the minus strand of SRPW01000209.1, from coordinate 9,408 downwards.
TTTATTATAAAAAAGAGTTAATAAACTATATACTTATCTCTTTAATATTAAACTAAAATTAATATAGTGCTTATAAGCTATTATAAAAGCCTTTCTAAGTTAATAACCTATAGCTACTATAGCACTAAATAAGCTAAGCCTAATTTAATATACTATATAAAGTATATAATAAAAGTTATATATTAAAATATATAAAAAAAAACCTAATTTACATATTTAGTACTAAAGTCCTAACCTAAAGCTAATATAATAATAATATAGAAGCTAGAAACTATAAATAGTAAACTACTTAACCCTAGCCTTAGCTACTTTTAACTTACTATTTAAAGTAGCTATACTATAATTTATATAAACTATTAGTATAGGCTTAAGGTATAGTTAATATATATAAGTAAAAACTAATACTTAATAATATTAATAAAATACTATATTTACTTAATATATTCCCTAATTTATAAACCTAATTAAATATTACCCTTTATTAACTTTATAATAGCTTTACCTTTAAACTATAATATTTTTATAATAAATTTTAATTAATATTACCTACTTTAGAACTATTATAGCTAAACCTTAATAAAGAGTAATATACTTCTTATATTAGTAATATAATAATAGCTTAGACTTATAATACTATAAAATAAAATAACTTAAAGAATATAGAGTAAAAGGAATAGTATTATTAACTATACTTAAGTTACTTATAATATAAAAGCTAAATTTATAAAGGGATTAAACTTTATTAAATCTAACTATATTCTATAGCTTATTTATATTAGCACTAGCTTAAGGCTATATAATAACTACTTACTTTATTTTAAATAGCTATATATAGAAAATAACCTTATAATAGCTAAAGTAATAATATAGTTTTACTATAACCTTATTAAACCCCTACTCTAAATACCTATAGAAATTAATAGTTATATAAAATAAATAATAGCTAAGCTTTAATTTATTATAAACCTAGTAGTTTTAAAAGAACTTTAAGGTAGTTTTAGGCTAAACTTATAATAAAACTACTATACTAAAGAAGCTACTTAAAACACTAAAAAAGTATTATAATAATAATAAATATTCTATATTAAGAATAATTAGTAACTTACTACTAATATAGCTTAAATATAGTACTAAACTATTAATAATAAAAAGTATAGTACTTAGTGCTTTATTATTAACGTAACTATTACTTATAAAGAAAGCTTATAAAAACTTAAATACTAAGTATAGCTTTATAGTAAATTACTATTAAAATAATAATAAATCCCTACTTTTATTTAAAGTAAAGGTATAAATACTATAACTATTAAGTTATATAAAAAGAAAGTAATTATACTAACTAACTATTTCTTCCCTTTTTTTTAAGCCTAACTTAATAGTATACTAAAGAATCTTAATAATTACTTTAATATTATAATATTTTTATTAAAAAACTACTTTAATACTAATAAAATCTATAGTATTATTAAAAGCCTAGCTAGCTAAAAGGCATTAAAATTAAATAAACTTCTAGCTAGTTACCTTAAAGTATATAATAAGCTATTAGCTAGGACCCTTACTTACTTACTTAATATATACTACTATATTAGCTACTACTTAGCTTTATTTTAATAAATAAAAGTTATTATTTTTTATAAGCTAGGTAAAACCTTAATAAAGTAATAAAGAGTAAGGGCTTAGTACTTTATTTTACTTCTTAGTATTATTAATAAAGTAATAAAGATAATAGTAATAAGCTAGCTTACCTTTATAGCTAAATTAAGTAGTACACTACCTAACTTATAAATAAGTAATAAAGTAAATAAGTTAATAAAAGTTATACTAAGTGTTTTAATAAAATTAATATATATAGTATAGTATTATAGCAGTATTATATTACTACTTTAACTAAATATATTAATAGCCTTTAATACTATTTATTATAAAAAACTAACTTATATCTTTATAGCTATTAGAATCTTTATATAAATAATAATATAAACTTACTCCTTTACTACTTAATATACTACTAACCTTTATTTTAATAGTAAATTTATAAGCCCCTTACCTATAACTATAGGTATATTATAAAAGTCTTTAATTTCTTTTATTCTCTTCCTACTTTATATTACTTTTTTATATATTAAGCTTTAAGTAGTATATTTTATACTTATTATAGGCTTCTTTAATAATATAAATATACTTATATATAGATATATAGTAGAGAAGATATAGAATTACTTTAAAGCTACTTAAGTAATTTATTAAAAATAGTTTTAAAAATTAAATTTTAAGTTTAATTTAGAGAAAAGTAAACTTATATACTTTATTAAGTAATATACTATAATTATATTATTAGTCTAACTTAATACTAATATAGTATAATTAGTTTAATTTACCTACTTTCTTAGAGTATAGGTTTATTATAAGCTTTATTAAAAAGTATACTAAAGTTAAGTTAAGTTAAAATTAATATAGTAATAGCTTATATATATATTACTAGTAGCTTTAATTTAGGGATACTTATTATATAATATATAACTCTTATATATATAAATTATTTAAAGTATAATAATATATAGTATAGGATTACACTATACTTTTATTAAAGTTAATAATAAAGTAAGGGATATAGCTAAGGTATTTATTTCTAAATAAACTAAGTGCTTAAAAATAGTAACTAGTATATTTAAAGCTATACTATATACCCTAGTTAAAACTAAAGTAGCTATAGCTTTAATTAATCTATACTTTAACTACTATTTACTTTATTTTTACTAATAAATAAAAGCTAATAAAATAGCTAAGTATATTTATAGCACTTATACTATAATAATAGCTTAACTTAAATATAAACTAATATACTAAGAATATAGCTACCTATTATATTTAAATAACTACCTAAATTATATATTATTTTTAAACTAACCTTATAACTACTTATTAAAGCCCTTTTTAATTAAAGCACTTACCTTAGAATAAAAGAATTATTAGTATTAAAAGTAAGCTATTATATAGGTATATTAAACTAATATTAATTATATAGTAATAAAGCTTAACCTTAGCTTTATTTTTACTACTAAAGTAGTTTACTTTTACTTAAGCTTAACTAAGTATAAATTTATAATATTTATATTAATATATATAAAATAAATTAAACTTAATACTTTTCTCTTTAATTAATATATTCTTAAGGTAGAATTATTAATATATAGCTACTAAGCTAATAATAAAAACTATTATTATATTTTATTATTTTATAAAAATTTTAATTATCTTTTCTTTATTAATATAAGTATATACTTAATATAAAACTAATATAAAGTTAAAGAGGCTTTAAAGAATAATAAGCTAGTAACTATACTTACTAAGTAGCTTATATAAATAAAGTATATTCCTTAGTTTTAGCTTATAAAAAGCTTATAAAATTAATAAGCTAAGGATATTAAGAATATAATACTATATAGTATTTAGTATAGTATAGGTATAAAGGTAATAGGAAGCTATATAAATATTATAGCTAATATAAATTATTAAAATATATAACTTATTTTTAAAGAAAAATAAATATAATAGCTAAGAAAATAAAAAATAGGTATAATATACTTATATTAGCCTTAAGCCTATACTCCCTTAGCCCTTAGCTCCCCTCTCTCCTTCTTTACCCCCTTTTTTTTCTTCTTTACCTCCTCCTTCTTCTTTACTACCTTCTTTATATAGCTTTATATAATAACTATAATAAGCTTATTTTATAGAATATTATTTAGTTCCTTTAGTATATTAATAATATAATAAATTTATAGTAATAGCTTACTCTTAACTAAGGTTAAGGCTAAGGTTACTATAATACTATTACTAATCTATATTATTATATTAGTAAATAAGCTTATTTACTTTATAAATTAAACTACTTTTTTTTAAGTAGTATTATACTTTATAGCCTAGCTATATATTAGTATTATATTAATATTATAGTAAAACTATATCTTAGCTACCTTATACTTATATTAATAAACTCCCTAAAGGTGTAGAGGGTTTATATATTTATAACTTATTTAATAGCCTTTTAGTATAATATAATATTTAGATTTAGCTATAGAATTAATTAGCTACTACCTAGCTATTAATATAAATAATAAATATAATACTTATATTTAAATAAGTTTTTTTTACTTTTATATACTTAAAGTATATACTACTAATACCTACTTAACTTAATAATAAAAGCAGTATAGGTTAGAAAAAAGCACTAACCTTTAGTACTATAGCACTATTTTTTAATGTTTTTAGCTTATATTAAGTAAGCTTTATAGGGCTAGGCTTATAATTAGCCTAGCTATATAAGAGTTAATAGTAATAGTATATTAAAAAAAGATTAATACTTACTTTAAGTATAAGAATTAATTTTATTATAAAAGTAGGTAGTATTTTTAATAATACTATAGTTAATCTAAAGTAGTAATAGGGTAGTATTACTATAAAAATAAAAATAAGGGTATACTTATAATAAAAATAATAAATAAAGAAGAAAGAAAGAAGGGAAAAGCTTAAAAATAAGGAAAAAAAAGTAAATATAGTATTTCTTTCTCTTTTTATTATATAACTAATAGATAGCTAATAGTTAGTTTAATAATAGCTAGCTACTAGCTAATATAGCTAATACTATAAAGGTATAAAAGCTAAAGAAAGGTTTTAAATAAAGAGGTAGTAACCTAGGGGTATTAGCTAGGGACTAGTATAGAAAATAGGCTAAGCGCTTAAGGTAACTTACTATAACTTATAAACCACCCCTAAGGGTAATCTATATTATTACTATGCCTCTACTAACCTAGCTTAATTTCTATTTTATACTATATACTCTCTAATAATATTAGTTAAGTTTAGCTAGTAATATACTACTTTTTATAATTAGAACTAGCGTAGAGCTACTATAGCTCTGCTATAGAATATAAAAAAAGGTTATATATAGGTTTTCCTCCCTATACTAGGGTTTTTCCTATATAGTTTAAGTAGCGGTAGTACTAGTATTAGGCTTATAAGCCTAACTAGAGTAATAATAATAGTAATAATATAATATTAATTAAGAATTATAATATACTTATGTTAATTTAGTATTAAAATATATATTACTTTATTATAATTTAAATTATATTAAAGCTTTAGTACTTTTTAGGTTTTTAAATAGCTTTTATATTAGCTATATATAGCTAAATTATTTAATTAATATATTATAGTAGTTATTATAACCTTTAGTATTTTTTATAGCTAAAATAAACTTAACTTAATCCTTATAAGGTATATTTATATTATTATTTTAAGGCTAAATAAGGCTTAGTTAGGAATTAAGTCGAATTTAAAAGAAAAAGAAATTAGCTATTATATACTTTATTAAATTAATATAAAAAATAAAGTAAATATTATTTAAAATATTTAGTTTTATAATAAAAGATACTAAGATTTTAAGTATCATATATTTAGTTATAACTTAATTTAACTTCTTACTTAATTAAAAAGTATAAATATTATAAAAGCTAGGCTAAACCTTATTTTTTAGTTAGTATTACTTTATTAAATAATATAATTAATTAAAAAACTTTTATTAATACTATTAAATAAAGTTAATAATAGCTTAAGTAAGTATTATTTTTTATTTAATATATTTTAAAAATTAAACTATTTATTCTTTAAAGAATATTTAGCTTTATATTAAAGTTAATATAGATTAAATTAAATTAATATTAAACTTATTAAACGGTTTAAAAATATTAAAGCTTATAACTAATAAAATATAGTTATTAAGGGTAAGCTAATATATTATTAAGTATATATACTAATTTATTTAAATAAAAGAAACTACAATTTATAATACTATTTAAACCTTTTAATTTATATACTTAGTATTATTATTAGTTTAAAGGTAATAAAATATAAAGAGAAGCTATTTAATACCTATAAAGAAGTAAAGTATTAACTAAAAACTACTTACTTAATTTAAGCTTTAGTTTAAAATAATATTTAAAAGGAACTTATAAAAATATTTTTAATAGTTTTAAAAGTATTAAGTATATACTTTAGTGTTTATACTTATTATAGCCTTAAATTAAATATATTTAAAAAGGTAGTTTATAATAACTATAAGAAATTAAAAAGTATTTCAAGAGCTAGTAAAAAAATTAGTTTTAAAGTTTATTAATATTTATAACTAATAACTATTTAGTGCTAAAATAAGCTATTAAAAGCCTTAATATAAGTATTAACTTTTATAAGCTTTATAATAATAGTAATTATATATATACTATATAATATTTATTAATATACCCTTTTAATACTAGTTATAATAAAAAGCTTAAAAGGTTATATTTTTTTTTAAATAGCTTATTAAGGGTAAGTTATAGGGTTATTAAATTAATATAGTAGTAAAGGGCTTATACTATAGCGTTTAAAGGTAGTTATAAAATAATGAAGCTTTATAAGTATTTACTATATAATTATTAATTTATTAATATATAGCTACTTTAATAGGGAATCTTTAAGCTTTTAATTAAACTACCTTAATCTTTACTTAATATAAAAGGTTAGCTTATATACTTTAGTTTTAAAGGCTTTATAAATAATTATTTATAAAGAAGTTATAGCCTTATAGGTTAGCTAAAAAGACACTAGCTAGGGTTTATTTTTACTTTTATATAAAGATTAAAAAAGTATAAAGGAGCTATAAGAGATATATAATTAATACTTAATAAAGTAATAGTTAAGTTATTATAAATTCTCTTAACTTATTTTATTTATAATAAAATAAAATATAAAAGTATAGTATTTAAAAGCCTAAGTAGTAGTAAAGGTAAAAATTAAAGAGAAAGAGAGTCTTTATTTAGTATATTTAATATTTTAATATTTTATAAAGGCTTATAAAGTATTTTAAGTTCTTATAGTTAATAAGAATTATAAATAGTTAAAAAATACTATAAAGTTTAGTAAACTATACCTTAAGGTATAATATAATACTAAGTAATTTCTTTTTATAAATAATATAGTTTTATTAAAAAGCTATAAGTTATATAAAGTAATAGGTTATTAGCAATAGTATACTTATTATATTATATTATAAAAGATAACCCTTAAATGCCTCTTTTGATACATTAGCCTTAACTATTATGTTTAATATAAAGTTCTATTAAGCTAGAATTAAAGCTAAGAAGAATATATCCTTAAGGTATTAAAATGCTATCTAGTATACTAAGGACTAAATAAATAAAACCCCTTTCTTAGTAAGGTTAAGTAAGAGCCTAATAAAATCTAAAAATTTAGCTATAAATTCCTAATAAAAGTTTATAAAGCTTAAAAAGCTATATATACTCTATAGCTATATTAGTGCCTTTTACTTATAAATTATAGCTACCTTAGCTAAGTTTAGCTATACTATATAGCTAGCTTAAACTATAAATTCTAGGTATTTTACCTTTATTATATAGAATATATACTTATTAATATTAAGATATAAGCTAGCTTATTATAAGTAAAAGAGGATTTTCTTTATATACTTTATATACTTCTTATATATACTACTAGTATGAATAAGGATATTATTAAAATAAGCTATTATATTAAATATAAAAATAATAATAATTCTCTATAAATTAGTAAATATAACACTACTTACTTTATTTAATTAAAGTATACAATAAGCTAACTTAATATATATTAATTTTATAATAGTAGTTATTAATAAGTCTACCCCTTAGGTATTTAGGGTATAAATCTTTAAATTAACTATATATATAAACTATAAGGAGGCATTTAGTAGTATATAATATAATATTATTTTAGGCTATTTATAGTGCCCTTAAAATATAATTTTATAAAAGGCTTAGAATTATATAAGTAACTATAGAGAATAACTATTTATTTAAGTTAGCATTAAATTAAATAAAATATATAATTATTAAGCACTAAAAAGTATTAATATAGCTATATTATATAACTATTATAATAGTAATAAAAGTATATAGTTAGGCTAAAGTAATATACTAAAAGCCTAACCTTTAAACTATACTTTTACTTATAATAATATAGCTATTTTAATTATTATTTACTTAAGTATTAATAAACTTAAAATTATTATATAAATAAAAAAGAAGGAATAATACTTTCTTTATATAATATTTTATCTATTTATAAGTATTTAAGCTATTATTATTATAGGTATAATATAAGCTAATACTACTAACTTATATTTTACTATTAAAACTTATATAATAAGGCTTTCTTTTTTTAACTTAAAGTTATTATTATTACTTAATACCTTTTTATTAAAAGTAATTAAGGCCTTAATATTTAGTTTCCTTATTAAGTAATAGGTAAGAAGCTATATATAACCTTAAATAAAGTAACTATTACTACTATAATATAAATATTAGTAAGTAGCCTTATAGCACTTAATAATATTCTATAATACTTAAGTTACTTAAATTATACCTTTAATATCCTTAAACTTAGTACTTAGCTTACTTTTACTAAAGAACTTATAACTTTATTTAGATTTTAAAAAGCTAATGGAATTAATACTTATTATAGCTATATTACTATTTTAATTATACTTAGTATAAGGGTAGTAATAAGTCTTAATATATTCCTTAATTTAATATAAGTTAACATTTAAGGTATTACTGTAATATTATATAAGGAATATTATAGCCTATATAATAATTTTTTTTTTATTTATTAAGTTCTACTTAAAGCCTTATAAGTTTTATTATATTTATTTATATACTTTTTCTTCTTAAATATAATTTTTATTTAAAGTAAATAAAGAAATCTATAAACTATTTATTTAAATATTTTCTAAGTTAGTTTAACTTTATAACTATATATTCTTTTTAATAAAGGTTTATAAATATAATATTAAGGTACTTAAGGAAATAGCTTAATATATATTAGTAATTATTACTAAGCTTAAAGAATAAAGTTACCTATACCTAAATCTTAAATAATAAGTTTTAGTAAATAAGGAACTATTTATTATAGTTAGTACTAATAAAGTTTAAGTTAGCCTTTAGCTTATATACTATAAGGCTTTACTAAGCCTAAAATAAAGCCCTATTTTTATTATAAAGGTTCTTTATTAAATATAGCTTATACTAAAGTTATTTTTAGTTAGTATATATTAAAGTATTTATATTAAATATTTAGTTTACTAAAGCTATATAATAATATAATTCCTTAAGCTAGGCTACTATTAAAGTAATAGTTTTATAAAAGTAGTATAAGTTCTATATATTACTTAATTAAGCTACTTATTTATAATACTAAGAATTAATTATATTATTTATATATAAATAAATATTAAAAGTAATATTATAATAAATAATAATTATTATAAACTAGCCTAAATAGTAACTATAATTTAGTATTAATAAAGTTATTATTATT
>SRPW01000208.1:0-31228 GCA_018360225.1 Claviceps pusilla | reverse complement strand
CGCAAAAATTTTTTTTGTCCCCCCCCCCCCCCCAAAAAAAAAAAATATAAATAAAAAAAATAAAAAAATAACGCCATCAATTTTGCCCCTCCCCCCTCCCAGAGCCGTCAATTGGTCATTGAATGAGTGATTCTAATCAACTCGATTTTTGCTTCCTTCTTCTTTCCAGCAAACCAAAAACCTATCTTGTCCCTGAGCGCGAACGTACAGATTCCCCACCGGGAACCCTCATTGAGTTGATTCGAACCCTGATTTCATACCACGATCGTGATGTGATCAACAAATGCGGATTAGACGCCTATTTTTTCCTCCGCTATCTCAAAACCCTGCTCGTCATTTTCATTCCGATATGCCTAGTCGTGTTGCCAATCTTGGTGCCCATGAACTATGTGGGAGGCAAGGGGAAAAGAATCGACGGCGACATGAATGATGATATCGCTCATCAGGTTCCGACAGGTCTCGACACCTTGGCATGGGGTAATATCAGTCCGGCCAACACGAGCCGTTATACTGCTCATCTGATCATGGCTATTCTGGTCGTCATTTGGGTCTGTACCGTTTTTTTTTTCGAGCTTCGCGTCTATGTCAAAATTCGGCAAGATTATCTCACAAGTGCTGAGCATCGCCTCCGCGCTTCGGCAACCACAGTTCTCGTCAACTCAATTCCCAAGAAGTGGCTCACCGAGGAAGCGCTCATGGGGCTCTTTGACGTTTTCCCTGGCGGAGTCAGAAATATCTGGCTCAACAGAGATCTTACCACTCTGTTGGACAAGATTTCTCTTCGAGATAGTGTACACCAACAGCTCGAATCTGCCGAGACGGAACTCATTCGAGCGGCCAAGAGAGCGCACTTGAAAAGACGCAATGCCGAGGAGAAAAAGACGCGTAGAAAGCTCAATCTTGTGGCATTGACCAAGAAAGAAAAGGCTGCCCGCGAGGCCAAACAGGATGCCGAAGCTAATCGCTTGGCTCGTGTCGACCAAGGTACAGATGCTGGAAAAGAAGAAGATGTCCCTCACACGGTCAATGCCGCGATACGCGAAACGCAACAGGAGGAACGGGCCGTAGCCCCAGGCCGAGAGCCGTGGCATGCCCGCGTCAAGAGGTCGGACGATCGTTTCAACCCCCTGCACCAAGTCGAAGTCGGACTGAAGGGCGTCGCTGGCGCGGCGGGCAAAGCTGGCCGCGGCGTCGAACATGCCATTGGCACCAGCCACGGCTTCATGCATATGAGTTCGACCTCTGAGTCCGCCGATCGAGATACTTCGTCGTCTCTGCCAGCAACTTCATTAGACGTACCACGAACCGCCTCTACCGAAGGTTCCATGCTTACATCTAGTACGGCAGATATTCTAGGAAAGAGTAGCAAGAAGGAGATGATGCCTCCTGCGGAGAATACGGTCCGCAAATTGGACAATATCGCCGACATGTTTATGAACGAGAGACGAAGGTTTTGGCAGTTTTGGAAACCGCCCCGTGGGGCCTACGCTTCTCCCGTCCCTCAAGGCGCAAAAAGAAGTGATGGATCTGACAAGGAGTCGATATGGCAAACTTGGAAGAGGGCGATTCCCTTCATGGGGCCCAAAGAGGAAGCGATCAAGTATGCTGATGCCTACGATGCTGAATACAACATCGACATGGATACGGACGCGGAGTGGGCGAAGCATCTAAAGAAAAAGGACCGGCCGACGCACCATCTTCCTCTTTTCGGCAAACCGTGGCTTTTTGGATTGCCTTTTGTTACCAAAAAGGTTGATACAATTTACTGGTGTCGACAAGAACTAGCACGTCTGAACCTGGAAATCGAGGAAGATCAGAAACACCCCGCAAGATTTCCATTGATGACTTCCGCCTTCATCCAATTCAATCACCAGATTGCTGCACATATGGCATGCCAAAGCGTTATACATCATTTGCCCCGGCAAATGGCGCCACGATTGGTTGAAATCTCGCCGCGCGATGTCGAATGGGGGAACATGGCCGTCAACTGGTGGCAGCAAATGCTTCGCACCTTTCTCGTGGTGACAGTTGTCATCGCCATGATTGTCTTGTGGGGTCTTCCCGTTGGTTGGACGGCTGCAATAGGACAAACAGAAAACCTCTTGAGGGACAACAATGCGTTCAGTAACCTCCTCGCACATGATAAAACACTGGCAACGGTAGTCAAGGCCATATCAGGTGTCTTGCCCGCTGCTCTCTTGGCGCTCCTGCTTTTCCTGGTCCCGGTGATTTTTGGTGTTTTGGCCGGATTTAAAGGGTCCAAGACCGGCTCGGAGAAGACGGAGTTTGTGCAGAAATACTACTTCACCTTCTTGTTCGTGCAAGTCTTCCTGGTCGTGTCCATTGCATCTTTTGTCTTCAAGTCTCTCGACCAGTTCATCAACGACGTGGGTAAGCTGTCTAATGTCACATACGTCCTCGATCTGCTGGCGCGCAACTTACCCTCGGCTGCCATTTACTTCTTCTCGTACATGATCCTTCAAGCCCTTACTTCCAGCTCGGCCATCTTACTACAGGTTGCCACCTTGCTCTCTTGGTTTATTCTCGGACCCATTTTCGACAGCACGCCCAGGAACAAATGGGCACGCAACATGTCCTTGAACCAAGTCAACTGGGGCACCGTGTTTCCAGTGTATACGAACTTTGCCTGTATCGGAATCGTCTACTGTATCGTCGCGCCGTTGATTTCCATCTTTTCGATCATCACCTTCAGCTTGCTATGGCTCTCCCAACGATATGCCATGCTCTACGTGAACCGGTTCGAGAACGATACCGGCGGAGTGCTCTATCCTCGGGCTATTAATCAGACTTTTACCGGACTCTACTTCATGGAGCTCTGCCTAGCCGGACTCTTCTTTATTGTGGTCGATGAGCAGAATGACACTCCATGTGTGAAGCATGGCATCATCATGATCGTGTTGTGCTTCATGACGATAGGATATCAAATCATGCTCAACAAGTCATTTTCGCCTCTGTTCCGCTATCTGCCCATCACGTTTGAGGATGAAGCCGTGCTCCGAGACGAGGCACTTCAACGGGCACAAGATATTCGTTTTGGATTGATTCAGGAGCATGCTGTGGAGGAGGAGAATCGCGAGAACGGCACGAACTGCGGCGACGAGAAACCGCCACGCATCTCGCGAGATGATCAAGATATTGAGCTCCAAAAGTTGGAAACCGCCGGGCGCAAGTCGCTCCAAGTCGACGGCGCAGGTCAGCATTACAACCCGGTCAAACAGGTTGGCAACTGGGCCAAAGCAGGGGGACACCAAATTCGCAGACTCAAACCTGTAAACGACGTCTCGAAGGCCGCGCAGTACCGTCGTGCCCAGCGCCAAAAGGACCTGGAATCCCAACGGGCCATTGGTGCAGCCCTGTATGGCGGAATGCATGACGAAATCGAGGACCTGACTCCGAACGAGAGAGAAGCCCTGACCCAGCATGCATTCTTGCACATGGCTTTGCGAGCCCGACGACCCACGGTGTGGATTCCACGAGATGACCTAGGCGTTAGCGACGACGAGGTCCGCCGAACCCATTCTTTCAGCAAGCATATCTGGATTAGTAACGAAGGAACTGCCTTGGATAGCAAAGTCCGTGTGGTCTATGGCAAGAATCCTCCTGATTTTTCAGAGATTGACATCATCAATTTGTAGAACGGCATTCGGGCGTTAAAATTTGTCTTTCTCCGTTTTAGAGCGAGACGTGAAAGTAGTGCTCGACGTCTTTTTCATGTTTATATATGTGTAGGACATCTTTTTTAGATATACAATTTAGCAAGAATAGCGTTATTTAATTATATTTAAACTTCTTTTTTAACTTATTCTTTACTTTTATGTTCTATATTTTTTTCCCCCTTTTTTTTTCTTTTTCTAATTTCTTTCTTTCTAATTTCTCTTGTTTCTTTGTTTTTTCTTTGCTCTTGTTCTTCTTCTCCTCCTCCCTCTTACGAATATAAAACCAATCGACAAATAGATACTCCGTTCCGTGACGTGCATCTCCACAAACAGAGCCAAGTCTGTCACAACAGCCCATACACAGAAGCGGGACAGACAAATGCATCGTAATATGCCTTCACACGCATTCTTGCATAATTTTCCATTTATAAATTCATGTCAACGTCTGGAACAAGTCCTTTTATAAAAAAGAAGAGTGTCTCCTTCCGTCTTCATCTTTCGTATACATGGTATGATTCATGCACGTTGCACTCGACCGTGTTGAGAAGATGTGAGATGAGCAGTCGTCATCATCATTCATACGTTTTTACCTTTACCGTAGCGGTATCGAATCCTCATGCCTGCGTCAGGGTTCCTCGTCTCCTGGTCTCCACGTCTCTGCATATTTCATGTCCTTCATGAACCGTGTTTTTGTCTATTCTATTTCTTTCTTTCTTTCTTTCTTTTTTTTTTTTTAAAAAAAAAAGATGCTTCTACAACGCTGGAACGATAAAAAAAGAAAAGAAAAAAGATCAAAAATAAATATTAAGAATAGCCAAATAAAAAGGTACGTTTCTCCCCTCTTGCCATGATCATCGTGCTCGTTTCCCCTCCGCCTTGGTCTCTTCCATTTCCTTTCGCATAATCTCATTAAACTCGTCTGGGTTGTCGAGATACAAGTGGTGGCCGGCCTTGGGGATGACCATGACGCGCACGGCGCCGTTCTCGTTGCGCTTCTCCTCGTCGGTCGCGTGCAGGAGTGCTCGCGTCTTGGCCTCTTCGAGTTTCTGCTCTGCTGCCAAACCGCCTGCTATGTCCATCCAGTCGTTTTCGCCATACATGAAGACGATGGGGATGCCTGTTTCCTTGCGGGGCGTGCCAATGGTGGCGGCGGATTGCTGGGGAAGCGGCTGTCGACCGACTTGATGGATGCGATGAATGACAGGACGACGAGCGTAGGCGCCTGGAGCGAGTATGTAGGCTAGTGCGTATTCGCCACTGCCTTTTTGTCGGAAGATGGAAAAGGAGTATTCGTGGAGGGCTTGCGCCTCGTCGGGCGGTAGGTGGTTGAAGCGGCGGGAGCTCCAGCCGGAGACGAAGCGGGGACCCAAGGGTCCGGCACAGCGGACGATGCTGAAGGGAGAGACGTTGGCGTCCCAGAGCCAGGCAGCCCAGCTGGGAATGGATCGCTTGGGAGCGCTTGGTGGTGGTGGCGGCGGTGGTGGTTGTTCCTGGCGCTTTTCTTGTCCCTCTGGGGCAATGCCATGCTGAGACTTGTTCTTCATGGGGACGTGGTGTTTGAGACCTGTTGTGGTGGTAGTCTGCTGGTCTTGGGTGAATTCGTTTTGCACCGTGGACTCCGCGGGCTCTGGAAGTGACGAGTCGACGGCGAAGGGATCCTCGGGTATGCCGACGGGCGAAGCAAGAATCAGCTTCTTCAGATGGCCCGGGTACTTGAGGGCGTATGAAACGGCAAGATAGCCGCCCAGAGAGTGACCCAGGAGCGTGAAGCGCTCAATCTTCCTGGCCTTGCGCCACTCCTCCAGCGCGTCGATGAACCAACTTTCCGCCTCCTCGATTTTTTCCTCTCTGCCACGGGAGTGGATCTTGAAAGCAGGCCGTGAGGAGTTGCCCATACCGAGCATGTCGAGGGCGTACAGCCTCAGGCCGGGAACGCGGGTAATGGGTTCAAAGTTCTTGAAGAAGAAGCCGAGGCCGGCGCCGTAGCCGTGGACCATGACAAGTGTTTCTTGCACCTCTTCGTCTTGGCGCTCGACGCAGACCTCGTTCAGGATTCTGTTTTTCCCAGACAGTTGGACGTGTGATTGACGCCATATTCTGGTCCCGAAAGGATCAGGTTCGTGTTGATTCGTCATGCCGTGGGCTTGTGGAAGGGTTACTGGGGCGGTGGCGGCGGCGAGATCGTCGACGTTTTCTTTCAGATAGGGAATCATGGAGAGAACGTTGCGCTCGGCCATCCGAGGCGTTACGCTATGCCACTGGGGGTGTAGACTGTCAGCAGGTAGGCAGGGGTATGGAAGGAGAGGAGTGAAGGTTTTGATTTTCATGTACGAGGACGAGACAACACGACAGGAGGGAACAGGAGGCAACGACCTACCCACTGATATGCGGCATCTTTGTAACCGAGGGGAAAATACGCCGAAGAGCTCTGCGGCCTATGCTTCGGCGACTCGGGCTGGACTGGCGTGTCTACGGCTGGAGACATGTTGATGGCTGATTTTGGTGAGGTGGATGTTGACGTGGATGTTGACGTTGATGTTGTCGTTGACGGTGTCGGTATCGATGTCGGACCGGACGACGCAGACAGCACGATGCGTGAGCGTTGCAGCACAAGAGGAATGGCTTGCAATCTGAGCATTGAAGCAGAGATTTCTGACAAAACAGTATCTGCCAAGAGGGGGCTTGCACACCTTTAACCCACGCCTCGCCTCGCGCCGGCCGGATGTCTGACGGGCATGACGGGCACGTTTGCGCCTCGCGGACTTAACGACTTAAACGTCATACGTTGACCAAGATTGGTTCCGGAGTTTGCATCTGTCCCGAGGCCGATGTCACTTCTCCAGCGTCTCCACTGTTCTCTACTAAGTACTAGGTACCTAGTGTTACGCATCGCGGGACCCCTAGGTTCCTCTTAGCCTAAGCTCTTCGGACCCCGCGGACCACGATGCCCTAGTCTAGCCTTATATATTAGGCATCTGGCCAGATATGCCCATACTATACATTTTGTGTGGTGTGAGCATTCCTAGATAGATTATTAATATATATTAGCTCTTTCTAGATATAATAGGTTATAAGCCCTATATATTCTAGATTTTTTAACATTTTATTATTATTTTTATTTTAAACCTATATTATATTTTACTATATTTAGTATATATATTTTTTAGATATATAATAGAACTAGCGGTATTAGTATCTATATTTAACCTAAACCTTATAATTAAGGCCCTTTTTCCTTTAATTAGTTATTTTTATTTATTTAGCTCTTTATTAATTCTTTTTTATAATAAAAAATATATATAAGTAAGGATTTAAATGTATAACTTTAGCATTTAGGTATATAGAATTAGTCTTTATTATTATAGTGTAAAACACTATAACCCTTAATATTATAAGAATTTTTTATAAAGTCTTTTAAAAAAAGGGGCCCTTACTATAACTATCTTTACTATTAGCTAAATTTTAATATTCTAAAGTTTAAAACTACTTAATTACTAGTTTAACTAAAGAGGAAATTATAAATTATTAAGTATAGTAAATTAGGGTAAAGTAATGTCTACTAACTAGGCTAAGGTATAACTAGGTAGAACTTTATAATTTTTTCTCCCTTTATTATTAAGGTATAGGAGATACTTATTATAAACCTACTAATCTTTAACTTTATAATCTTTATAAGGGTATAGGCTATATAGTAATTTAACTAAAATAGTATGCTGCCTATACTAATAAACTATTTAACTAAATTAGTAATTTTTTAGTATTAAATACTAAGTTATAAGGTTATTAATAAAAGGTTCTTATAATATATAATTTCTACTATAATAAATAATTAAAATATATCTCTATAGCTATAGAAGGCTAACTAAAGCTATAATATAACTAATTCTTTTAGTATAAAGGATATAATACTAAAATCTATATAAATTATACCTTTAAAGGGTTTTAAAAATTTTAAAGAATAAGAAATCTTTATAAAGATATATATTTATATTCTTAGCCTTACTAGCTACTTTAAAGGTATAATTCTATAGTTTTAAGAGACTAATAAAAAACATACCTTATTAATATATTTAGTATAGTAAATGCTATTTATATATATATAGAAAAACATTCTTAGAGTGGGATAGGACTATAGAGGCTATATAATAGACTTTATATAGCTTATTTATAATAATTATAGCTTTTAAGCTAATATTATTATTATTAAGCTACTTAATAGCTTTTTTTAATTAAAAAGGTTAAAGTTTTTATTAATAAGGGCTTAGCTTAATTATTACTAAAATCTATAGTAAAGAATTAATAATATTATAACTTTACTTAATATTATATAGGTTGCTTAAATACTTTAAGTAGTAAAGGGTACTATACTTAATATTTATAATATATAGAAGATCTAAGGTTATAGTTCTAAGGGTTTTAAGAAAGAGGAGATATTAAAATATTTTATATATAAATTAAATAAACTAGCTAAGGATTAAAAAGCTAGTTTCTTTATAAAAAGGTCTTTATAAGGAAAATAAGAAAAGAAGAAAGTAATAAAATTAATAACTCTTAAATATAGCTATATAATCTTAGCTAGATGCCCTTTATATATAAAAGATATATATTAAAAGCTTTATTTTAAACTTTAATTTATATAGGTAAAGTTTACTTAAGAAGGGAGCTTTATAAAGGTATTTATACTAAAAAGCACTACTTTTTTTAATATTATATAAGTAGGAAGTATATTTAGTAGTATAACTATAGGTATTAATAATAATTACACTACTGCTACTAATTATAGTAAACTTATAAGGCATAACTATATTCTAAATATAGAATATAGTAATTATACCTTTAATTTAATAAAGTAGTTTATATACTTAAATACTAATATAGAAGTTAGACTAATAACTACTAGTAATAGTTAGCTTCTTACTATTAAAGGAATTAAAATAATTAAATTACCTATTAAGGGAGGATATTTTAAGCTACTAAACGCTTAACTAGCCCCTAAGGTAAAAGTTAATATAATTTCCCTAAGTCTTCTTTATTAAGCTAGTATTATTATAAATAGGTTTATAGACTAACTAATTATAAAGTCCTTATTATAACTTATAGCTTCTTTTTACTAGGCTTTTAATATTATAGTACTAAAGCTTTATACTAAAAAACCTTACTTTAACTTTATAGTATTACCTACTAAGGCTATTATAAAAAATATAGAATATAGCCTTTTATATAAGAGACTTAGGTATACTAGAAAGGATTAAATAGTTTATATATATAAAGAAGTAGGTATATTAATTAATTTAATATCTTTAAGTAATTTTTACTATAAAGCTTACTATCTTATAAAAGCTAACTAAATTATTTATTAAAAACTATAACTTAATGTTAATGCTTTTCTTAGGTGTGTTTTTTAGGATTATATTATATATAAACTAGAGGGATTTAGCAGTAAGAACTATACTTTATATACTATTAATGCTTTTACTTATTTTTACTAAGTTATTCTAACTATAAGTTATAAGAATTTATAGAAAGCTGTGGAGGTGTAGTAGACTGCTATAGAAAATATAAGTAGTGGATTTACTATAAAGTGCTTCTATACTAATAATACTATAGAATTTCTAAGCAAAAAGTTTGTAAATTACTGCTATAAGAAAGGCATTATCTATTATACTAGGGCTCCTTACATTCCTACCTATTAAGGCCTTATTAAAAGGGCTAGGAAAACCCTTATAAATATAGCTTAAGTGTTAATAATTAGTGCTAAGCTTCCTAATATCCTTTAGCCTTATATTATAAAGCATATAGCTAAGATCACAAATATTCTACTAATAAGTAGTACTTTTAGTAGAAAATCGCTGTAATAAGCTCTCTTTAATAAAATTAGGCTTATTAATAACTTATTAATTAAGAATCTTTGTATATAGGGGTGTATTGCTTATATATAAATCCTTAATAAAAGACATGTAAAGGTATAGAAAATATTCTTTAGAGTAAAAAAGGGGCGCCTTATAGGTATAGAAGGTAATAAATGTTATTTATTTAAGGTTTAGCTACTTAATAAAAGCTATATTATTAAGGTATAAGATATTTAATTTTAGAAAAACCTTATAAGATTTTATAACTCCACTAATAAAACTAAATTTATTACTAAATTAGTTAATTTAGTGTTTAAAGAAGAGGGCAGAAGGATTATTACTCTGTCTTTTATAGATCTAGTGTATAAGGCTAACCCTTTGCTATAAGATAGGATTTAATAACACACTATATAGTCTAGTACTGTAAATGCTTTATAAGGTTATAATAACACTAAAAACATATTTAAGGGTAACCTTTTATTTAATTAAATATACTAAAGGTTAACTACTCCTTTTAGTAAACCCTCTTTATATTATTTCTTTAGTCTACTAAAAATAATATTAAAGAACCTACTAGAATTATAGTAAAAGGAATAGCTTATTATATCTAAGTAACTTAAAGAACTAGTTATTAACCTTAATAGATATAAAACTAAGGCTTTTTTTAAGCCTATTCCCTTTATTAAAAATATAGAGATAACTAACGCGCTACTTAATGCGAATTATACTAATATAAACAATATTATTATAATAGCTAAGTTATTAAAAGTGGTTATTAATAAAGTAACTCTTCTATTTTAAAAAGATAAGATATAATAAGTATTAAAGGACTATAGAGAGAGAATTATATACTTTTAAGGCTTAAAGTCTATTAACTAAGAATCCTTATCTTCCTAACCTAGTATATAATAGTTATTATATATAGGTATATATAAGGATTATCTATATATTGCAATATATAGTTAAAAACGCGCTTTTTCTAATAGCTCTATAGAGCCTAAACAATTAAACCTTATATATTATAATAATAATGCTATTTATAACTTAGATAACTCTATAAACCCCTTATATTATATAATAATAGTATAAGCAGCAAGCGTAGCTAATATAAAGATATATATATTATTTAATTAGTTTAAGGCATATAAGCTACCTAATTATTAGACCTTTTAGCGGCTAGCTAAGATTAAAGAATTATAAAAAATATAATAAAAAAATAGTTAGTGTTTTATATATATACCTAAGAACGCTATTATTTTTAATAGCTAGTGGGTTTATACTATTAAATATTCTATTAATAAATTACCTTTTTTAAAGGCTTACTAGGTTATTTATAGTAACTAACACTCTAAAGTCTTTAATGCTTAAGACCTCTATACTATAGTAGTATATCTAGTTTCTTTATATATTTTTTATATAATTATTGCTATTCTTAACCTTAAGTAGTAGTAGTGTAATATAGTTAATACCTTTCTAAATATAGAGGCTAAAACTAAGGTCTTTATAAGGTAGCCTTATAGCTATAAGGATATATTAGGATAAGTATGCTGCCTTAATTATATGCTTTATAGTCTTTTAATATCCCTTCTTTAGTAGCTTAATAATATTTTTACTAAGCTTTTTAAGTATAGCTTTTAGTGCCTTTCTAGTAAGTTATATATTTTTACTTATAATAACTTTATTTTTCTTCTTTTTTATATTAATAATATTATTATAGTAGCTTCCTTAAATGCTATTATAGACTCTATACTTAATATACTAGAATTACAATATAAGCTTAAGCGCTTAGGGATAGTTTAGATGTTCCTAGGTATATAATTTAAATAGGATTATAACTATTAGACTATTTTACTTTATTAAAAGAAATATATTAATTTTATTTTTTAATAGTATAATACTTTAAGCCTAACCTTTATTTATATACCCTAGCTACCTAAGGTTAAGATTCCTTTTAATTAAAAAGACCTTTTAATAATTAGAATTCTTAAGGACTAGTAATATAAAATTAGTTACTTTAACTAGCTTTTAATATATATAAGACCTAATATTATATATATAGTAAATAAGCTTAGTATAGTGAATTTAGCTTTAAAGTAGATTTATATAGATTTAAAGAAGCACCTTTAGAGATATCTTTAAGGGATAAAGGATTTAGGGATTTTTCTTAGTAGTATTATTAATAATAGCACTATTAAACACTCTTTCTAAGTCTATAGCTATAGCAATGCCTCTTATAGTAATAACCTTAATATAAGGCGCTCTATAGCTAGTTATATTATGCTAATTAATAGCAGCGCTATTCTTTAGGCTTTAAAGCAATAATTTATAGTTATATTAAGCACTATAGAAGCTAAATTCCTTAATTTTATACCTATAGCGCTCTTTATAACCTAGGTCTTTTAACTAATTAAAGACTTTAGATTTAGTTAAGTCTACTTATTATTACTATTTATAGATAGTTAAAACGCTAAGGTAAATATACTAAATAAGAAGTATTATAGCTATATAAGGTATATTGATTTATAATATAAATAGATTATATAGAGAGCTTATAATAGCCTCTTTTACCTTAAATAGGTTAGTATTAATTAAATAATTGCTAATAGCTTTACTAAAGGTCTTAAGCATAAAAAATATAGTAACTTTATATATATACTCTAAATAACCTTAAAGTTTAAGCTTCTTTCCTATAGAAATTACTAATTATACTCTAATATTCTTTTCTTTTCTTTTTTTTATATATTTTTTATATATTTTTTACTACTTATATATTAGCTTTAGTTATAACTTATTAACCTTACTAGAAGCCTAACCTTCTATATATAAATTTCTTTAAACACCTTAATGCGTTTAATATTTTCTATTTCCTACTCCTTTATAATTAAATATTATATATATTTAGTATAGGCTAGTTATTTAGCTATAGAGGTAGTGTTATATATTACAGGACCCCTAGGTTCCTCTTAGCCTAAGCTCTTTAGACCCTATGGACTATAATGCCCTAGTCTAGCCTTATATATTAGGCATCTAGCTAGATATGCCCATACTATACATTTTGTGTGGTGTGAGCATTCCTAGATAGATCATCAATACATATCAGCTCCTTCTAGATGTAACACCTAGTATCCAGCTGGAGAGGGGTGTTGGGAGGCGGATTAACCTCGGTGGAAGGAAGTGGGTCAAACTAGCTTAAATTTGTGTATTATTTAGTGCTAACTACTTAGAGGGATCTTAGCTAGAATAACCCTAATAATAATCCCTATTAACTAGCTACTTTTTATAGTAATAAGACTAGAACTGCTTTTTTTAAGTTCTAATTTATACTTATATATATATATAAGATTATTAAGAATATAAGTAATATAAATATATAATAATAAAATAAATAAAATAAAATATAGGACTTAGATAATAATAGCTATAGTTATTAGATAAGATATACTTAAGGACTATAGGACTTAGACTAATAATAGCTATAATTATTAAACTTTATAGATACTAGCTATAGTTAAATTTAAGGAAATATAAGGACTATAGGACTTAAACTAATAATAGCTATAGTTATTAAATATTATAGAGATAGTACTAGCTATAGTTAGGTTTTAAATATAGAATTAAATCTATTAATTATAAATAGTTAGTAAAGATAGGGATAAATATATAGCTTTAAAGTTTTTTTTCTTTTTAAAGAATCCTTTATATTAAATTATTTCTATTCTTTATAGGAGAGAAAGGGAGGAAGAATTTAATAAATAAAATAATATAGAGATAAATAACTTAAATAATAGATAATATAGCTAGAAAAACTAAAGAAAAATAAAATTATATAATAATAAAGGGTTGCCTTAATTTCCTTAAGCTATAATCCTTAAGAACTATAAACTTTACTTTAAATATAGAATAATCTATTAAAAGTTTATAGAGAGAGTATAATATTAGATTCTAACCTAAATTATAGAATATATAACTTATAATTAAATATTTAAATATATTAATTTTATAGAAGTAATAGTAGTTTTATTAAGTAATATTATAATTAAATAACTAAGGAAATTAATTTAAGAGAAGGGACTAAATATAGTATTAGTAATAGCTTTTACTATATTAGCCTTAGTAACCTAAGGAGAGAAGGTAGCTTTAAGAAATATAGTAGTTTATTAGGTTTATTTAAATATAAAGAATAAATAAATAAAAAGCTTAAGAAAAAGGGTAGTAGTTTATACTAATTCTAAGATTTAAGAAAAGAAGAGATAAACCTAAGGGAGATAAGCTTAATTAGACTTAAAAACCTAAATTATAGTTTATAAATTTAAAATAAAAATAAAGAATAGCTAACTATTAAAATTACCTAAACTCTATAAACTATTAGTAGTAAGGAAATTAGTTCTTTACTATAAATAATATAGAAAACTATACCTAGGCTAGAATAGGCTAAATTACTATAAAAAAGGGGGTAGTTATAGCCTATTTAGTAATATTAACTAAATAAATAAAAAGGTATATATTTACTATAAAATAGTATTTAAGTTAAAAGAGGAATTAAAAGAATATACTAATAAATAAGTATATAGGTTATTTATAAAAGAGAATATTAAGTAGATTTTCTAATATTTAATAATATTCTTTAAGTAAAGAGAAAATAATATAAAGAAAACTTAGGACTTAAGGAAGTGTAATAAATAACTATATTAAGCTAAGGAGATAAAAACTAGGATAAAAAGAAGGGTACTTAAATTAAAAAAATAGCTATAGAAATCTAAGGAGATAGTGCTTAAATTAGAATATTAGCTATAATAGTTATAAAAATTAGGGGTTAAGTTAGGGAAAAGAATAATAAAAATAAAAAAATAGGTTTTATAATAAGAAAAGAATTAATAAGTTTTAAGTAAGAAACTTAGGAAACTAAAGAAAGCTTAGGAGAATTAATAAATATTATATAGCTAATAAATTAAGAAGTTAAAGGTAAATTTATTAAAGTAAACTAAAGTAAAACTTAGTCTTAAGGAATAACTATTAAAAATAAGAAATAAAACCTAACCTTTAATAGATAAGATAAAACTAAGCTATATAATATTAATAGTGATTAATAAGAGGGTTTAAGAAGCTATAAATAAGGCTATAAGTATACACTAGCTAATTAAGTAAACTTAATAGAAGGTTAATAGTAAGCACTTAGTAAAGGGGTTATTTAAACGCTAAAATCTAGAGAGGTTATAGGGTATACTTTTACCTTTCTTTTACTTCTATTTTATTTATTTTTTTTCTTTACCCTCTATATTATTAACTTACCTTTACCTTTCCTTTTTACTTTTTTATCTCTTTTTAAATTTTTTTTTTCTCCTTTTTCTTTTCTTTAATTTTACTTTCCCTTATATTTTATTTTTTAAACTTAAAAAATAGATTAGTTTAACTAGGATTATTATAGCATTCTTTTTTTTTTTTAAGGTTTTATTTAATTAATTAAAGACTTTAGAATAGTAAAGCTTAAAACATTAAAGGTAGCTTACTTAAAGATTAAATAGGTAATATTTATATAAAAAAGGGATTAGAAAGTTATTTAATACTACTTAGAATATATTTACAAAAAAGCTTCTACTAAATTAGTATAGTTTATTACTAAGGAATATTTAAGAAAAGAACTAAATTTAGGCTTTAAGGGAGAAATAATAAACTACCTATTCTATTATAAATTAATATAAATAATTTTAAAAATTTAGAAAAAGGATTTATTTAAGAGATTAGTAAATAAGAAGCTAAATATAAGGGTATTTTTAGTGTTTAGATTAATTGCTTAGGGAAAAGAGAATATTTAAAAGACTTTTAAAGGGAATATAATCTTTAGTTTAGCTAATTACCTATAGGTATTATACTTAAATATACCTTTATATAGCTTACTTATAATTAAAACCTTACTATACCTATTAAAAAAAACCCCTTTTCCTTAAATAACTCCTACTAAGCTTAAATATAGAGTAAAAGGAATATTATATAATAAAGAAAAGAAAATTAAATAGGAATATAATATAAAGAAAGTAGAAAATAACTTTAGTTTAAATAGGAGTTTAAGTAATAATAGTAAATTTAAGGATATAAAATAGAAGCTTTTAAAAATAAGGATAAAACCCTTATTTTTAACTTATTATACCCTTTAAATAATAATAAAGATAAAGGAGAATAATATAAATATAGTAAAAGAAAGTAATTTTAAGAATAAGAAAGATAGTTTAATTAGGGATAAGAATAAACCTATTAATTTAATATAAAGAGATAAACATTCTAAATATAATATATATTAGAATTACTAAGAGAAGTTAGTGGATCTATTAATAAGTTTAGCTATATTAATTTAATTAAACTATAATAAATTAATTAAATTAGTATAGAAAAATTATAAAGAAATAATAGTAGTAGTAAAAGAGTAAAATAAAGAAGTTACCTAAAATATAGAAGTAGTATTTAAGGATTTAGCTAAAATTAAGAGAAAACTTATAAATATAAAAAGGGAGTAACTTAAATTAATAAGGTAGACTAAGTAGGGGCTAGAAAAGTTAATTAAATAGAAGGAGGAATAGTGTAAAGAGGGAAGGTACGGGAGTTAAGGAAAAAGGGGGGCGGACCCTACTACTAAATTGTTTTTTTTTTTCCTTTCTTAGAAGAATAATAATAATAACCTTTATAACTTTTACTTTTCTTTTAAGATTAATAGTTCTTTGTTTTTTTCTTAAGAGAGAGATAGGTATAAATTAAGATTTAGTTTAGATTTGCTTTATTTTTAATTATTTATTCTTATATAATTCTTAAGTTTACTTTTCTTTCTTAATATAATACTTATATAGTAAACTTTAGTAAGGAGACTTAGATTTAAGGCCTAGAGCCTAAATGTATTATCTTTCCTAAATTATTTAGAAATTAGTATTAGAAGACACTAGTTATATTAATTTTTTAGTTACTAACTCTTCCTCACTAGATTCTAATTTATATCTTAGAAATAAGTATAACCTAGAATTAGGAAAAGATTTATTTAGTATATTTAATTAATTTAAAAGAGATAAGCTTTTAGATATTAATTAGGGAAGGAATTAAACTCTAAACCTTTAAAAGTTAGAGTTATTAAATAAATTTAAACCCTTTATATAAGTTTTTAATTTATTACCTTTCTTTTATAAGTTTATTCCTTTATAGTTAAACTTTATACCTTTATATTTAATTATAATAAATTTACTATTAGCACTAGCTTAAATTAAAGAGCTTACTTTTAGTAAGTAATCTAAAGATAGGCTAGCCTAGGATTATATTAAATACTATAAAGTAATAATAGCTATAGTAAGTATGCTAAATTATAAGAAAATACTAGCTAAATATTATTTTACCTAAAGACTAAAGGGAAAGGTAGCTTTATAGTATAAGAATCTAAACTATAAAGAGAGAAAATAAAATACCCTAACCCTTAGGTTTATAAAGAAATTTTTAAAACTAAATTTATATATAAAAATAGCTACTTAATAAAAGGTATTTTATTTTTAAAGAGAAAAAGGAGAATCCCTTAATTTCTATATTTAGAGAGTAGAAAGATTAAGTTTAAAGGTATATATAAATATATAATAAGTCCTACTTACTAATTTTATCTTATATTTAGCTAATAGGGATATAGATATTTAACTATAGAAATAACTCTTAAATAAACTATTTACTTTTAAGAAATAATAAAGAGGTATAGTATTTAAAGATTTAATAATAAATAATATTGAACTAATTTTATAGAACTGCTAAAATTCTATAAAAAAGAAAATTAGTTAACTATATAAGGATAATTTAACTCTTTCTTTATTTAACCTACTTTAATTAATTCTTAAAAGATAAGAAAAAAGGGATAAAAGGATTATAAAATAGTAAGCTAGGAGGGACTAAGAAATAGTTAAACTTATTTAAAAAATAAAGGCTTTTAATACCTAAGCTATTAATAATTTAAACTAACTATATAGTTAATTTAATTAGTTTAGTTATAATATAGGAGATAAGAACCTATAGTAAAGTAATAAAGGAAACTACTTAAATAATCCTTAGAGAGAGCCTAATTATTTTTAGTGTTTTTTATATAAAGAATAGGGATATATAGGCTATAATTACCTATAATAAAATAAATATCCTTTAAATAAGTTTAATTAATAAAAAGATTAATAAACCTAGAATTTAGCCTAAATAAAAAGAAATTAAAAAAAGGAATTAGAGTTAGGAATAAAGTTTAACTTTATAGGTAATAGGCTTTCTTAAAATATAGAATCTATAGTCTTAAAATAACTTATTAATATAAGAATAAATTATATTAGAAGACTAGGTAATAGGGATCTCTAACTACCCCTTAGATAGTAACTAAGATTAAATAGGGTTTATAATATATTAGAATATTATTATTTAAGGGTAGAAGAAGTTAAGGATAATATAATAAGTGCCTTTACTGCTATTAATACTTATTTAATAAATTAAAATAGTATAATAGTAAAGGTAGGATTATATTAAGTAAATCTAATATACTTAAATAAAAAACCTTAGGTAGAGGATTTAGATTTAGAAAATAAATATAGTAATTAATTAATTACTTAGAGTTTTTAAGACTCTTAAAGAACTATTTAAAACTCTTTATTAAGTATAAGTAAGATATTTATAAAGAAATTTTAGTATTTACTCCTATTATTAAAACCTTACTGTCATGGCCATTTCCCACTGTTAGTGACTATAGAGTCAAAGGGCGCGGACTAGCTTGTTGTGCTAGCGAGGGCATAAGGGAATAAGGCACGTAGTGCCCTTACTATAACTTAGCAGCGCGCTAAGGGTGTATATAAAAGAGAGGGCGCGTATATTTATATAATAGGGCAGAGATTTATACCTTTAAGCACTACCCCCTACCTAGTAGCTATATTATAGTATACCTTTTATATCTTAGTCTTTACTTTACTAAATAATATCCTATAACTAGCCTTAATAACTAAATCTCTCTCTCCCTTAGGGATAGTAAACTATTAACTAAATTAAAATATCTACTAAAAGAGTTACTTATTTAACTAGCTATAACCTTACTATAGCCTTATAAAATACTAGCTATATACTAGGCATTATTAAAGAGAAGGGGCACCTTAAGATTAGGAATTCTAACCCTACCTATATAAATAATAATAATACTAATAAAGAAATAAACCTTAATAAAATAATTAAAAAAGTAGCTTAATTACTATAAGTTGCCTAAGTAGCTAATAAAAGAAGGAACCTTAAGGCACTATAAAAGTCCTTTAAGGAAGTTAACCTTAGTAGAAACTATAAAAGCAGTAAGCTTAGTATTATTAGTACCCCTAACATTAGTTATACTCTAACCCCTAAGCTATAGACTTACCCTATAGTTATAGCGCCCCTTATATATATAGGACTTATAAAAGCCTAACTTAAGGCTTCTATATATAGAGGTAATACCTATAAAAGCCTTTAAAATTTCTTATTAGACTTATATATAGCGTTTACTATAGACCCTTATATATTTCTTAGAGACACTACTAAGGTAGTGTATACTAGTAGCTGCCTTACTAATAATATAAAGTGTTAATAGATATAATATACTACTATTAATAGCTTTATAGACTTTAGAGAGTATACTTAAATAGGATTTATAAAGTAGCTTAAGATAGAAACTATTAATAAGAATATACACTGCTTAGAAGCTACTAAGGCGTTAATAAACCTCTACTAGGATAATTAAATATTATTCTAAACCTTTTTTTAAAAATAAAGTAAAGTTAAGGCTAAGCTTCCTAAGGCTATTTTAGAATAACTTTAAATTTATATATTTCTAAATAGCCTTAACCTTATTATTAAGAAATAAATACTAAGCTAAGAGTTTCTCTAAAGCTAGAATTACCTTTAGGGCTAAGGTAGGAAAGCTAAAGTTACTAATAAAGAATCCCTAGGTAATTAAAAATAATTAACCTTAGTAGGATATAAGTAATAAAGATTATACTCTTTAGTAGTAAGCTAGGAGTAATATAACTATAGACCTCCTAATAATAAGGACTTTAATAATATCTAGTGCTATAAATGCTAGAAGGATAGGTATATCTCCCTAAGGTACCTAGAACTAAACTATACTATCTATAAAAATAATTAATATACTATAAGCTAGCACTACCTATACTATAAAGTCCTAGCGCCTAAGACTTTAGATATAAACTTAATTCTAATTAATACTAATAGGCCTTAAAGGTATGCTCCCTTTATAACTAATACTTTTTATAAGATAAATACCTTAGTTATTAATAAGAATAAAAATAAAGAGATAGATAATAAAATAAGGATAAAGGTATTTATATAGTAGGATTACTATTAGGTAGCTATAAAAGTATTATTTAATTTAGGAGTAAAAAGATTAGTTATTTACTTAAAAATATTAAATAAGGAAGACTAAGTAAATATAGAAGTAAATACTATACTATTAGCTAGTGCCTTAGGTAATCTGCTTAAGTATAAAGGTATATTAAATAAGTTAGTTAGTATTATTAATAGTATAGGTTATAATAAGATATATTAGGTTTACTACTATATTACTAATATATAAAAGGACTTACTCTTAGGTGCTAACTAGGTAAGGATTTATAAGCTATAAATTCTATCTTAAAATAATAAAACTTAAAGATATTTAATAATATAAAAATACCTTATATTTATAGGGCACTTAAAGTAAATTTACTATAAAAGAAAGAATATAATTATATTATTAATGCTAGCCTTAGTATAGGTTAGGGAGATACTAAAGAATAATAAAGATAAAATAAGCTTATAAATAGTAGGAGGTAATATAGGAGAACCTTAGCTTAATATATAGAGTAAAGATAATAAGTAAGTAAGTAGTAACTTAGCTATAAAGAAACTGCTAAAGGTATATACTAAGTTTGTAAATGTATTCTTAAAAGAACTTATAGGCTAGCTCCTAGCCTTAGGAGGTTATATATATATAATTAAGCTAATTAATAGTAAGACACCCCCTTAGGGACTAATTTATAACCTTACTAAGAAAGAGCTATAGGTTCTTTATAAATATCTTACTAATATATAATAAAAAGAATAGATTTAATAATTAATAAGTCCCTTAGGTGCCTTAATTCTATTTATACTAAAGAAAGGAGATTAGCTTAGGCTATATATTAACTATTATAGCCTTAATAAGGTTATAAGGAAGGATAAGGCCCTATTACCTTTAATCTTAGAAATCCTTAACTAATTAAAGGGGGCAAAGGTAGTTATAAAAGTTAACTTAAAAGACATATACTATTAGCTATATATTTATAAGGGTAATAAGTAGAAGACTACATTCTATTATTAATATAGGTATTTTAAATATCTTATAATGCCTTTTAGCCTTATAAATATACTAGCTACCTTTTAAGAATATATTAATAATATATTAGGAGAGCTTATTAATACTATTTATATTGTTTATTTTAATAATATTTTAATCTATAGTAGTAACCTAGTAGTGTATAAAGGGTATATTAAATAAGTTCTATAGAAACTCTAGAAAGCTAAGCTCTATACTAACCTTAATAAATATAAATTCTTTATAATATATATTAGCTTCCTTAGCTTTATAATAATGCCTAATAGCATTAAGATAGAGCCTAAGCGTATTTAGGTAGTAGTAGAGTAGTAGCTACCTTATAGTGTGTTAGATATTTAATATTTCCTTAGATTTATAGAATTCTATAAATACTTTATTTAGAGATATAATAAAATTACTATCCTACTTACTAACCTATTAAAAGGAGATAATAAGGGGACTCTATAGCTAAGTAATAGTAAGTTAGCTACGTTTAATTAGCTTAAGTAAAAGTTTTTAAAAGCCCTTATTCTTATTTATTTTAATCTAAAGGCACTACTAAGAATAGAAATAAATACATTAGCCTTTATAATTAGAGCTATTATAGCTTAGCTATAGCTAGGTAGCTAGCACCCTATTGCTTATATATTACAAAAGCTATTAGGGCTAGAGCTAAGATATATAATGCTAAATAGCAAGCTTCTTACTATTTAGGAAGCTTTTTAAATATAAAGGCATTACCTAGCTTATTTAAAGCATTCTATTTAAGTAATTATAGACTACTTAAACTATAAGTATTTTGCTTTAAAGCTAAAGCTATCTAGCTACTAGGTAAATACCCTTAATAAGCTATACCTATTTAACTTTATTATAAAATATTAACTAAGTAAGCTAAATCCTATAAATAGCTTATTCTAAAAACTAAACTACTTCTTAAAAGAAGCAATAGCTAAAGCATATATATTACACTTACTACTATTTCTTACTAAGTTTATAGCTAGTAAGTAGCATAGCCCTAACACATAGCTAGCAGCTAATACCCTAGATATTTAGTATAAGATTGCTAGATTATTACACTAACTAGCCTTACTACCTACTAGAGAGAAGCCATAACTAAGCTATATATAAGCAATAATAAAGCAGGATATAATATATCTAGCCTAGGTTTTTTCTTTAAAGATTAAAGGGTAAGTAGTATAAGAGAAATTATATAAAATAATATAAGTTAGAGCTAGTATACTCTAACTTTATAATAAGATAAGTTTATAGCTAAAGCCTAATAGTCTAGGTCTAAATACTTAGATATTACTAAAGAACTAATTTATATATAGTATATATGCTATAAGTAAGGGGGTAGGTAGCTAAAATATTAGAGTCTTAGAGAATAAGACTAAATATCCCCTTAACTTTATAAGGCACTTAGATTAGCCCTACCTATTATATAGTAAACTTCTACTTAAGGAGAGAACCTATTAGGAGCTTATAGTAAGGTTATTAGCTATTAGGAGAACCTTTGCTAAGTTAATCTTTAATTAAGCTAACTATAAGATATTAATTACTTTAATATATAAGACTTTAAAGTTTATATAGTTAAGGGATACCTTAGTATAGTAGCAATTAAAGCTACTAAGTAGTAATAAAATACTAATGCCCTTAAAGAATACTGCCTAAATAGTTAATAGAAATAGGCTACTACTATATAAGGGCTAGGTATATATTCTAGCTAGTATAAAAAGCAAGATTTTATAGCTAACTTATAATAACCCTATAGTAAGTTATTATAGAGTTAGTAAGATAATTAAATAAGTTATAAGCTAATATTTCTAGCTAGGGCTAAGATAGGATGTTAAAACCTATATTAGTAATTATATAAATTATTAGCTTAATAAGCTAAGGTTACACTAACCTTATAGCAAGCTAGTAGCATTACTAATACTAAAGAGACTATTCTAAGAAATCTTAATAGATTTTATTATAAGCTTACCTCTAATTAAGTAGGCAAATAGTAAGATATATAATGTAATTCTAGTAGTAGTAAATAGATTTTCTAAGTATATACTATATATTACTATAACTATAAAGGTAACTAATAGTAACTTAGCAACTATCTTTATTAAGAATGTCTTTTAGGATTATAGGGCATTAGAAGGTATTGTAAGTAATAGAGGCACTGTTTTTATAAGTAAATTTTAAAGGACCTTCTACTACCTCTTAGTAACTAAGCAGCTACTTAGCACTATATTTTACCCTTAAATAGATAGTTAAACTAAGAGAATAAACTAAATTTTAGAACACTATTTATAAGCTTTTAGATGTATAGAATAGACTAACTAGCTTAACTACTTAGCTCTTATATAATTTATATATAATACTAGCTATTATATAGCTTATAGCTATATACTAGTAGAGTTACTATAAGGATATAAACCTAGAGGGCTAGACTAAGTAATAAAGCTATTAGATATTATTAATTAATATATAGAAGTTAGGGTAAAAGAACTATAAGCTAAGCATATAGAGATAAAGCAGCTACTTAGTAATACTTAATCTTAGTATATAAAATACTATAATGCTAAGTGTAAGCTAATAGACTTTAATATTAGAGACTATATTCTCCTTTCTATAAAGAATATTAACCTATAGAGACTAAGCTAGAAGCTTATAGTAAGATATTTAGAACCTTACTAAATTACTAAGAAAATTAGTTACTATAGCCTTACCTACTAACTTAAATTACCTTTAACACTATAACTATATAATGTATTTAATATTATAAGCCTTAAGCTATTTAAAGGTAACCTATACTAAGAAAAAGTAGTGCTAGCGTAGCTACCTCTTAAGGAAGATACTAAGGTGTATAAGGTGGAATAAATAATAACCTATAAATATAAGAGTAAACAATAAAAATACCTAGTAAAGTAGAAGGGCTATAATAAGATAGAAAACTTATAAGTACTATAAAGAGACTTTACTTTAAAAGACCTAATTAAGGAATATAAGCAGTTACTACGCAGCTAGGTAGCTTCTATATTATAAGCAAAATAGGTTAATAAAACAATGTATATTTACCTTAGTAAAAGCGAGTTTATTTAGTTAAGTAAAGCTATTAAAAAAAAAAAAAGGATAATAAAAAAAAATAATAGTATAAAACAAGCTATTTTTATATAGCAACTGCGCTACTATAGCTTATTATTATCCTCCTCCCTAGCTAAATTTCCTATTAAGTTAGAGAGAGCCTTTAGAAATATATATAGCCTAATAGGGTATAGTAAAGTAGAAGATAGGGTCTCCCCCTAAGCTAAGCGTAAGAGAGGCTAACTAGTAAGCTAATAGGAGGTTAGTAGTAATAAATAAATAAAAAGAAATAGAAGGGAAAAGTAACTTACTATAGAAAGGTTCTTATAAATAAACTATAGATAGTTAGCCTAGTTAATAGAAATAAGTAGCTAATTTATAGATATAAGCTGCTATATTGCTATATTTTAATAGCGCTATTACTCTAAAGCAAGCTTAGACAATAGCTATGCCCTTTTAGTATACCCTAACTTATTTATATTTTTCTACTTATTAAGAGCTATATTTAGCGTAGAAATAGTAATAAGTAAACCCTAGTAGTGAGTTAGTAGAGAGTTAATAGGGAGCTAGTGTAAGTATACTAGGATTTAGAAATACTCTAGATTATTAGTCTTTTTCTCTATAAGGTAGAAGACGTTTTAATATAGACGCGCTTAATATGTGTTTTGCTAAGAAGATATAGTAAGTTAGTAGTAATAACTAAGTAAGGTTACTAGGAAATTCTTTAACTTATATAATAATAGCTTTTATTATTATGCTTATAGGAAGCGTACTTAATACTAGCCCCTATATATAAAAAAAAAAAGGAGAGAAAAACCTATTAGTAAAGGTAGTAGCTACTATATAGTAAGCTACCTACTATTAGAGGGACTGTATATAATAGGGACTGGAGTCCTTACTATAATGTATTAAGGCTATAAATTATATTCTTTTTTATTACTAGTAGGAGGTTTAGGTTATAACTTCTAGGCGTAAACCTAATAACTATACTATAAGTAGGGAAGCTCCTCTTTACTAGCAGTAAGAGCGTAGTTATTAGCATTAAATTAAGCGATTAATAAGTATAAAAGAAAACTTATACTATAATAGTTATAATATTAGGGGTGGGGTTAAGCTCTATAGTAATATAGTGGCGGCGTTTTGTTAAAGGAGTTTAATTTTTAGGGGCTATAGTAAACTGGCTAGAAGTTAGTAGCTAGAAAGTAGGGAAATAGCTAAAAAAACTTATAAAAAGTTTATTAAAAAAAAAAAAAGAAAGCTATTTATAAAAGTAAAGATAGTTAGTAGACTAATAAAGAATAGCTAGAATAAATAAAAGTTAGCAAAACTTTCAGCAGTAAGAGAAGAGAAAAAAGAGTAGTAACCTTATTAGAAGCTAGCTATAAAGGAAAACTTATAATTTAAGTGTAGTTATTAGGAAGGAAAAGGTATGAAAAAAAGGGGGAAAAAGGAGGCTTTTATAGTTATTTAAGAATTAAAGGAATAAGACTATTATATGTAAGAGCACTCCTAGCTAGGCAGCTAAGGCACTTAAATTAGTGAATTATAGCGCAGCAGCAGTAGCCTAGCTGCTTATTAGCAGCTGTTAATAACTATAATAGTAAAGTAAGCCCTTAACTTAATAGCGTAGCCCTAAATAATAGAGAAGGTTAGCTATAATAGACTATTCTCTCCTATAACCTAATAAATTAAAGGCATTATAATAATTATATAAAAAGCTAGCAGTGGTAGCGTAGCTTACTTTAGCCCTTAGATTAAAGAAGTAAGGCAATGCTATATATTATAATAAACTAGGGGGTTAGGTAAAAGAGGCAGGGGGGTATAGAGATAATGAATTATATAGCTTGGCAGGCACACTACTATATTATAGCAACCCCTTTGCATAAAGGTAAAAGTAAGGTTATAATAGAAAGTAAGGCTAGATATAATATTATAATATAATTAACTTAGGCTAGCGAATTAGGACACTTATAAGAAGGGCATCCCTAGCAAGCAGTATAGTAGTAGGGTGATTACTTAATCAATTATATACACACACTAAACTTTATTATAGTAGGGTAGGTAAGGTAAAGTAAATAATATAGAGTAAGGGCATTCCTGTTATGGCCATTTCCCACTGTTGGTGACTATAGAGTCAAAGGGCGCGGACTAGCTTGTTGTGCTAGCGAGGGTATAAGGGAATAAGGCACGTGGTGCCCTCGCTATAACTTAGCGGCGCGCTAAGGGTGTATATAAAAGAGAGAGTGTGTATATTTATATAATAGGGCAGAGATTTATACCTTTAAGCACTACCCTCTACCTAGTAGCTACATTATAGTATACCTTCTATATCTTAGTCTTTACTCTACTAAGCAATATCCTATTACTAGCCTTAATAACTAAATCTCTCTCTCCTTTAGAGATAGTGGACTGTTAACTAAACTAGAATATCTACTAGAAGAGTTACCTATTTAACTAGCTATAACCTTGCTATAGCCTTATAAGATACTAGCTATATGCTAGGTACTATTAAAGAAAAGGGGCACTTTAAGATTAGAAATCCTAACCCTACCTATATAAATAATAATAATACTAATAAAGAAATAAACCTTAATAGGATAATTAAAGAAGCAGCTTAGTTACTATAAGCTACCTAAGTAGCTAATAAGAGAAGGAACCTTAAGGCGCTATAAAAGTCCCTTAAGGAAGTTAATCTTAGTAGAAACTATAAGAGTAGTAAGCTTAGCATTATTAGCACCCCTAATATTAGTTATACTCTAACCCCTAAGCTATAGACTTACCCTATAGTTATAGCGCCCTTTATATATATAGGACTTGTAAAAGCCTAACTTAAGGCTTTTATATATAGAGGCAATACCTATAAGAGCCTTTAGAATTTCTTATTAGACTTATATATAGTATTTACTATAGACCCTTATATATTCCTTAGGGATGCTGCTAAGGTAGTGTATACTAGTAGCTGCCTTACTAATAATATAAAGCGCTAGTAAATATAATATACTGCTACTAATAGCTTTATAGACTTTAGAGAGTATATTTAAATAGGATTTATAAAGTAGCTTAAGATAGAAACTATTAATAAGAATATATGCTACTTAGAAGCTACTAAGGCACTAATAAACCTTTATTAGAATAATTAAATGTTATTCTAAACCTTCTTTTAGAAATAAAGTAAAGTTAAAGCTAAGCTCCTTAAGGCTATTCTAAAATAACTTTAAATTTATATATTTTTAAATAGCTTTAACCTTACTATTAGAAAGTAAATACTAAGCTAAGAGTTTCCCTAAAGCTAGAATTACCTTTAAGGCTAAGGTAGGAAAGCTAAAGTTATTAATAAAGAATCCCTAGGTAATTAAAAATAATTAACCTTAGTAGAATATAAGTAATAAAGATTACGCTCTTTAGTAGTAAGCTAGAAGTAATATAACTATAGACCTTCTAATAATAGGGACTTTAATAATATCTAGTGCTATAAGTGCTAGAAGAATAGGCATATCTCCCTAAGGTGCCTAGAACTAAACTATATTATTTATAAAAGCAATAGGTATACTATAAGCTAGCACTGCCTATATTATAAAGTCCTAGCGCCTAAAACCTTAGATATAAACTTAATCCTAATTAATACTAATAGGCCTTAAAGGCACGCTCCCTTTATAA
Source organism: Claviceps pusilla (assembly GCA_018360225.1). Taxonomy (NCBI): domain Eukaryota; kingdom Fungi; phylum Ascomycota; class Sordariomycetes; order Hypocreales; family Clavicipitaceae; genus Claviceps; species Claviceps pusilla. Next base: position 3,614 of record SRPW01000208.1, on the reverse strand, counting down.
CTAATACCCCTTATAAAATAAACACCTTAGTTATTAATAAGGATAAAGATAAAGAGATAGATAATAGGATAAGGATAAAGGTATCTATATAGTAGAATCACTACTAGGTAGCTATAAAGGCATTATTTAATTTAGGAGTAGAAAGATTAGTTATTTACCTAAGAATATTAAATAAAGAAAACTAAGTAAATATAGAAGTAGATACTATACTACTAGCTAGTGCCTTAGGTAATTCACTTAAGTATAAAGGTATATTAAATAAGTTAGTTAGTATTACTAATAGTATAGGTTATAGTAAAATATATTAGGTTTACTACTATATTACTAATATATAGAAGGACCTACTCTTAGGTGCTAACTAGGTAAAGATTTATAAGCTATAAATTCTATCTTGGAATAATAAGACTTAAAGACATTTAATAATGTAAGAATACCTTATATTTATAGAGCACTTAAAGTAAATTTACTGTAAGAGAAAGAATATAATTATATTATTAGTGCTAGCCTTAGTATAGGTTAGGGAGATGCTAAAGAATAATAAAGATAGAAGGAGCCTATAAATAGTAGGGGGCAATATAGGAGAACCTTAGCTAGATATATAGGGTAAAGATAATAAGCAAGTAAGCAGCGACTTAGTGGCAAAGAAGCTGCTAGAGGTATATACTAAGTTTATAGATATATTCTTAAAAGAACTTATAGGCTAGCTCCTAGCCTTAAGAGGTTATATATATATAATTAAGTTAATTAATAGCAAGACACCCCCTTAGGGACTAATTTATAACCTTACTAAGAAGGAGCTATAGGTTCTCTATAAATATCTTATTAATGTGTAGCAAAAAGGATGGATTTAATAATTAATAAGTCCTTTAGGCGCCCTAATCCTATTTGTGCTAAAGAAAGGAGGTTAGCTTAGGCTATATGTTAACTATTGTAGCCTTAATAAGGTTATAAGGAAGAATAAGGCTCTATTGCCTTTAATCTTAGAAATCCTTAACTAATTAAAGGGGGCAAAGGTAGTTATAAAAGTTAACTTAAAAGATACATACTATTAGCTATGTATTCACAAGGGCGATGAGTGGAAGACTGCATTTTATTGTTAATATAGGCATTTTAAATATCTTATAATGCCTTTTAGCCTTATAAACACACTAGCTACCTTTTAAGAATATATTAATAATATACTAGGAGAGCTTATTAACACTATCTATATTGTTTATCTTAATAACATTCTAATTTATAGTAGTGACTTAGTAGCGTATAAGGGGTATATTAAATAAGTCCTATAGAAACTCTAGAAGGCTAAGCTTTATGCTAACCTTAATAAATGTAAATTCTTTATAATGTATATTAGCTTCCTTAGCTTTATAATAATGCCTAATAGCATTAAGATAGAGCCTAAGCGCATTTAGGCAGTAGTGGAGTAGTAGCTACCTTATAGTATGTTAGACATTTAATGTTTCCTTAGATTTATAGGATTCTATAAATACTTTATTTAGGGATATAGTAAAATTGCTATTCTACTCACTAACTTATTAAAAGGAGACAATAAGGGGACTTTATAGCTAAGTAATAGTAAGCTAGCTATGTTTAATTAGCTTAAGTAGAAGTTTTTAAAAGCCTCTATTCTTATTTATTTTAATTTAGAGGCACTACTAAGGATAGAAATAAATATATTAGCCTTTATAATTAAAGCTATTATAGCTTAGCTGTAGCTAGGTAGCTAGCACCTTATTGCTTATATATTGCAAAAGCTATTAGGGCTAGAGCTAAGATATATAACGCTAGATAGCGAGCTTCTTACTATTTAGGAAGCTTTTTAAATATAAAGGCATTACCTAGCTTATTTAAAGCACCCTATTTAAGTGATTATAGACCACTTAAACTATAAGTATTTTGCTATAAAGCTAAAGCTATCTAGCTGCTAGGTAAATGCCCTTAATAAGCTATGCCTGTTTAACTTTATTATAGAATATTAACTAAGTAAGCTAAATCCTATAGATAGCTTATCCTAAAGACTAAACTACTTCTTAAAAGAAGCAGTAGCTAAAGCGTATATATTACACTTACTACTATTTCTTACTAAGTTTATAGCTAGTAAGCAGCATAGCCCTAATATATAGCTAGCAGCTAATACCCTAGATATTTAGTATAAGGTTGCTAGATTGTTACGCTAATTAGCCTTACTACCTGCTAGAGAGAAGCCATAACTAAGCTATGTATAAGCAATAACTAAGCAGGATATAATGCGTCTAGCCTAGATCTTTTCTTTTAAGATTAAAGGGTAAGCAGTATAAGAGAAATTATATAAGATAATATAAGTTAGAGCTAGCATGCTCTAACCTTATAATAAGATGAGTTTGTAGCTAAAGCCTAATAGTTTAGGTCTAAATACCTAGATATTACTAAAGGACTAGTTTGTATGTAGTATATATGCTATAAGTAAGGGGGTAGGCAGCTAAGATATTAAAGTCTTAAAAAATAAGACTAAATATCCCCTTAACTTTATAAGGCACTTAGGTTAGCCCTACCTATTATATAGTAGACTTCTACCTAAGGAGAGAACCCGCTAGGAGCTTATAGTAAGGTTATTAGCTATTAAGAGAACCTCTACTAAGTTAATCTCTAATTAAGCTAACTATAAGATATTAGTTACTTTAATATATAAGACTTTAAAGTCTGTATAGTTAAGGGATGCCTTAGTATAGTAGTAATTAAAGCTACTAAATAGTAGTAAAACATTAGTGCCCCTAAAGAGTACTACCTAAATAGTTAATAGAAATAGGCTGCTACTATATAAGGGCTAGGTATATATCCTAGCTAGTATAAGAAGCAAGATTTTATAGCTAACTTATAATAACCCTGCGGTGGGTTATTATAGAGTTAGTAAGACAATTAGATAAGTTATAAGCTAATATTTCTAGCTAGGGCTAAGATAGGATGTTAAAACCTATATTAGTAATTATATAAATTATTAGCTTAATAAGCTAAGGTTACACTAACCTTATAGTAAGCTAGCAGCGTTACTAGTGCTAAAGAGACTATTTTAAGAAATCTTAATGGATTTTATTATAAGCTTGCCTCTAGTTAAGCAGGTAAATAGTAAGATATATAACGCAATTCTGGTAGTAGTGGATAGATTTTCTAAGTATATACTATACATTACTATAACTATAAAGGTAACTAGCAGTGACTTAGTAACTATCTTTATTAAGAATGTCTTTTAGGATTATAGAGTATTAGAAGGCATTATAAGTAATAGGGGCACTGTTTTTATAAGTAAATTCTAAAGGACCTTCTGCTACCTTTTAGCAACTAAGTGGCTACTTAGCACTGCATTTTACCCTTAAATAAACAGTTAAACTAAGAGAATAAACTAAATCTTAGAATACTATTTGTAAGCTTTTAGATATATAGAACAGACTAACTAGCTTAACTACTTAGCTCTTATGCAATTTATATATAATACTAGCTATTATATAGCTTATAGCTATATACTAGTAAAGTTACTATAAGGATATAAACTTAAAGGGCTAGACTAAGTAATAAAGCTATTAGATATTATTAATTAATATATAGAAGTTAGGGTAAAAGAACTATAAGCTAAGTATATAAAG
>SRPW01000207.1:0-31327 GCA_018360225.1 Claviceps pusilla | reverse complement strand
TCTTACTATAACCTATACTATTAGTAATACTAACTAACTTATTTAATATACCTTTATACTTAAGTGGATTGCCTAAGGCGCTAGCTAGTAGTGTAGTATTTGCTTCTATATTTACCTAGTCTCCCTTATTTAATATTTTTAGGTAGATAACTAATCTTTCTACTTTTAAATTAAATAATGCTTTTATAGCTACCTAGTAGTAATCCTACTATATAAATACCTTTATTCTTATTCTATTATTTATCTCTTTATCTTTATCTTTATTAATAACTAAAGTGTTTATTTTATAAAGGGTATTAGTTATAAAGGGAGTATGCCTTTAAAGCCTATTAGTATTAATTAGGATTAAGTTTATATCTAAGGTCCTAGGCGCTAGGACTTTATAGTATAGGCAGTGCTAGCTTATAGTATACTAATTGCTTTTATAAATAGTATAGTTTAGTTCTAGGCACCTTAGGGAGATATACCTATCCTTCTAGCACTTATAGTACTAGATATTATTAGAGTCCTTATTATTAGAAGGTCTATAGTTATATTACTCTTAGCTTACTACTAAAGAGTGTAATCTTTATTACTTATATCCTACTAAGGTTAATTATTTTTAATTACCTAGGGATTCTTTATTAGTAACTTCTGCTTTCCTACCTTAGCCTTAAAGGTAATTCTAGCTTTAAGGAAACTCTTAGCTTAGTATTTACTTTCTAATAGTAAGGTTAAAGCTATTTAAAAATATATAAATTTAGAGTTATTTTAGAATAGCTTTAGGGAGCTTAGCCTTAACTTTATTTTATTTCTAAAAAAAGGTTTAGAATAATATTTAATTATTCTAATAAAGGTTTATTAGCGCCCTAGTAGCTTCTAAGCAGTGTGTATTCTTATTAATAGTTTCTATCTTAGGCTATTTTATAAATTCTATTTAAGTATACTCTCTAAAGTCTATAAAGCTATTAGTAGTAGTATATTATATCCACTAGCGCTTTATATTATTAGTAAGGTAGCTGCTAGTATATACTACCTTAGTAGCGTCCCTAAGGAATATATAAGGGTTTATAGTAAATGCTATATATAAGTCTAATAAGAAATTCTAAAGGCTTTTATAGGTATTGCCTTTATATATAGAAGCCTTAAGTTAAGCTTTTATAAGTCCTATACGTATAAGGGGCGCTATAACTATAGGGTAAGTTTATAGCTTAGGGGTTAGAGTATAACTAATATTAGGGGTACTAATAACACTAAGCTTACTACTTTTATAGTTTCTACTAAGGTTAACTTCCTTAAGGGACTTTTATAGCGCTTTAAGGTTCCTTTTCTTATTAGCTACTTAGGTAGCTTATAGTAATTAAGCTACTTCTTTAATTATCCTATTAAGGTTTATTTCTTTATTAGTATTATTATTATTTATATAAGTAGGGTTAGGATTCCTAATCTTAGAGTGCCCCTTCTCTTTAATAGTGCCTAGCATATAGCTAGTATCTTATAAGGCTATAGTAAGGTTATAGTTAGTTAAATAGGTAATTCTTTTAGTAAATATTTTAATTTAGTTAATAGTTTACTATCCCTAAGGGAGAGAGAGATTTAGTTATTAAAGCTAGTAATAAAATATTACTTAGTAGAGTAAAGACTAAGATATAGAAGGTATACTATAATATAGCTACTAGGTAAGGGGTAGTGCTTAAAGGTATAAATCTCTGCCCTATTATATAAATATATATATCCTCTCTTTTATATGCCCCCTTAGCGCGCCGCTAAGTTATAGTAAGGGCACTATATACCTCATTCCCTTATGCCCTCATTAGCATAATAAGCTAGTCCATGCCCTTTAACTCTATGGTCGCCAACAGTGGGAAATGGCTATGACATAAGCTTTTTATAATTTAATTAAAATGTCTTTTAGTAGTATATATTTAGCTAAGGATTTATTCTATTCTAAATAGTATAGTATTTAACTTATAATTTAGTATTTTAATAATCTTTATTTTATTAGTTATCTTTACCTGCTTAGGATTTTCTAGTAACTATAGATAATTATAATAAGGACCTCTTTATACTATTTTAATTCTAACTAATTATTTAAAGATTATTCTAACTTCTTAATTATTTTAAGGCTAAGGGGTTCTCCTTCTAGTAATCTTAAGTTATTAGTAACCCTTTTTATTAGATTTATAGTTACTATTATTAGTTAATTATTTATAGCTATAGTTACTATAGTAAATAATCTTTCTTTTAAGTTATATAGGTTTAATTTTAGTCTATTTAGTAATTTAAATATTTTATTAGCTATCCTTATAATCTTTATTATATTTAGTTAATATATATATTATATATTTAATTCTTAAAGTAAATTAATCTATCTAGCTACCTTACTATATACCTTTAATAAATTAGCTATTAAATTAATAATTCCTTTATAATTTATATAAACTTTTAAAGAGTAGGGAGATATATTAATAAGCTATTTAGTTTCTTTTAATCCTACTACTACTATATATATCTCTTTTTCTAGTATAAAGTATCTCCTTTTATTATCTCCTAATTAATTTAAAAGCTATATAATAACTCTTACTTTATTAAAATTTAAATTTAATATATTAGTTCCTAGTTCTATATTTTTTATTTAAAATAGTACTCTATCTATACTAGTCTTTAAAGTATTAGTAGCTAAATAGAATTATACCCCTAGCTAAGCTTTAAAAATAGCATTTACCTAAATGCTCTTATAAATCTATAAAAGAGCCTTTTAGGCATTATTAGTCTATTTAGGTTTATCTCTTAAGACCTCCTATTACTAGATAAATAGCTTACCTATTAGAGTAGTTTTTAGTATATTATAAAAAAAGGCTTTCTTAATTACTTATACTAAGTTAGCCTATTTAGGAATAAATTTTTATAGAAATAGAGTAAGGTAGATAAGAGTTAGCATGTTATTCTAAGATTAAGGAGGGTTCCTTCTAAAATAATCTACTAATTCCCTAAATTAATCCCTATATTTCCTAGCTAGTTAAATCTTACTATTTAAAATAAAGAAACTAATATATTTAACTTTAAAAGTAAATAAAGTTATTTTTTTTCTACTTAAACTAATAAAAGCCTAGGCTACTTATAGCAGATACCTCTAATATATAAAGTTAAAATAATTATCTTAAGTCTCTAACCCCTATCTATAGTTATCTATATATATTCTAAAAGCTATCTTTAAGTTCTCTATATACCTTAGTATAGAGGAGCACTTAGTTCTATTTTTAAAAAATAAATAGCTAAAGGTTAAGTCTTTAAACTAAATATATATAAAAAGCAAACCCTTTAATCCCTATCCTATATTATTATAATAATATATACTATTTAGTCCTATAAAGGTAGTTTTATATTAATTAAGGGAATAAATACTAATTCCTTAAAACCTATTAGCTATATTTATTTAAAATAAAATCTTTAAGTATTTATAATAAAGTAATTCTAAATTAGCTTCTATATTATAATAAGGATAACCTAGCTTTATACTTTAGCTATTTATATCTTAATAATTATACACTACTTAATAGTCTACCTTCTATAGTTATTTAGATATATTCTTTAGTTTATCTTTACTTACCTTCTCTAAAAAAAGGGTTAAAGCTACCTATTTACTTACTCCCTTAAATATTAATCTAACTTTTTTTATTACTAAAAACACCTTTCTTATAAATAATTTTTATAGTTCTTTATATTAATATTACTTTTACTTATATAGTTTTACTTCTAAAATTAGTAAGATATAATATTATAATAAGTTTATTATTTATATATTCTCTAACTTTATAATAAAGCACTCTTTATAGGTATAATATAACTGTTTAATTATTATTCTCTATATATTATTCCTAGCCTTTAATTTTAAAGTTATGCCTATTTAATTAAACTAAGTATTAATCTTTTTTAGTCTTAAAGTGCTTAAAGCTTATTCTAAATTAAGATTATAATACCTTAATAGATAGCTTATTTATTATATCTTATTTTTTATTTTTTAGTTATAGTATTATTAAGTATTCTTACTAGTAATAGCTATTAGTCCTATATCCTATTAATTACTAAGTCTAAGGTTATATCTTTAATTATTAGTTAAGTTAACTATTAAGTTATTTAAGTCCTACTTTACTAGTTTAGTTAGTTTAGTTAAAATCTTTAATAGGTTTAATTCCTCTAGTTTAACTTCTCTAACCTTATTTAAATTATTATATACTTTAGAGGTAATATCTTCTATTTTCTTTTTATTTCTTTTACCTTTTTTTCTTTTTAAATCCTTTTTTAAAATACTCTATACCTAATTTACTAATTAAATATTAACCTTTTTAGACAAATTTAATGTCTTAGCATCTATATAGCAACATTATTTAACTATAGCTAATATCTTCTTTTATAATAATAAATATCTCTCTATCTAACTTTAAGTAATATTCTATACTAAGGTTATAGGTTTTATAGGTTCTTCTAAATAATAAAAAACAATAGAGTTTATTAATTATAAATATCTTTCTTCCCCTACCTATCTTAGGTTCTAAAGGACTATTACAGTCTCTATATTAAAACCTTTAACTAAAGAGTTCTTCTAATCACGCCCTATATTATTAATATATATATACTTAATAACATTTTCTATTTTTCTCCTAGCTAATTATACTATTTAACTTTTAAAAATTCCTATATTATATTAAACTAATATATGCCTTTTAATATATTTTAATTTAGCATTTTATAACTCTAAACATTATTACCTAAAACTTCTTTCTTTATATTAAATTAAGGAATCCCTTACTAATACCTATTAACTAATATTCTTAATTTAATAATTATTACTAATACTTCCTTCCTATAAATAAATACTAGCTATACTATTTATAGTTACTTATTTCCTAAATTCTCTATCTCTATAAATGTTGGAATTGCTCTCAACGGCAAAACCTCGGTGCAGGCAAAACGCCGGGTGCAGCGTGTGTGGGCGACCGGGTGGGTCCGCCACAACGATGCACGCGGTCTGATTGGCTGCACTGCCGACCGCACGCGTGGCCACAACACTACCTTTTTTTCCTCACTTTACAAGCTTAGCTCTTAGCTTAGAATATAGATAATTAAAGACCACACTTTTTACATTATTTTTATTATGTATATATTTTAGTATTTGTTTTCCCTTTATGAGTTATTCCTAACACTAATTAGTGGTTAGCAATAACTATAGATTCGCTAGAATTAACTATAAAGAAAAGATAGCTTTTAAGGTATTTAAAACCCCTATTGCTATGCTAAGGAAGAAAACTCTACTATAACTAGTAGAGTTAGACTTTAACAGAGAAAGCCCTCACTATTAAGTGGACGCTAGTATTTATTCTATCTATTATAGAAAATTATATTTTAAAGGCAGAAACCTCCCTTAGGAATAAATAGAAGGGTTACCTTTAAAGATTTAGCTGCTAAAGCTACTAAAGAAATAACTATAGCTTTACTAACTCCTAACAAAGCTATCTAACAAGAAATGTAGGAAAGGACTTATAATAATAATAGAGCACTATTAGTCATTAGTTCAGTCTACCTATTAAAAGACTCTCTTTTAAAGCAACTTTACCTATTTAACAGTGCTATCTTACTAAAATAAGAAGAAGCCTATAAAAACCCTAACCTTAGCAATGCAATAACGCCAGTCCTTAACAACTAAATTACATATATTATTAACTACTATAAGTCACAGGAATAGACTAGAAAAGAGCTTATTAATAACTTTTAGAAAAACTTTTAAGACTAGAATATCTTCTACTTTTAGAAGATAAGTATATATCTTTAAAGCAGCTTCTAGGACTTCCTATAAGAAAATAGGGTTCTATTTATTAAAAGAATTCAACCTTTAATTCCCCTTTCTCTCTTTAAGTTGCTTAAATATATAGATTAATAACTTAAGGATATATTCCCCTTTACTAAAGCTAAGACTTCCCTTTATTACCTAAAGCTTCTAATACCCTAGCCTTACCTATAACTAAGCTAACTACACTAGTTTATATAGAATCCTCCCCTAAATATAAGTTATTATCCTCCCTTAATACCTTTAAACCTAAATAATAACTCTTATAGACCCCCTTAACAACCTTTTTATCCCCTACCTTAGCCTAACCTTAATTTCCCTATTTATATACCTATTAACTAATTTAGCTAATAAAGGGATTTCTCTAAGAAGAACCCTAAGACTTTCTATAGAAATCCACCTAACTAAGTCCATTAGAATCTACTATATAATAACAACCCTAGTGGAATTCTAAATAACTAAATACAATAAATTCTAGGAGAATTAATAAAGGCATACACAAAAGAGGATAAATATACTAGGAAAATATATAATTTCCTTACCCTAAAGGTAAACATTTTCTAGGATAGGTATATCTATAATAATATCCCTTTAGAAATCTAGAACTATACTTTTCTAATTATATTAGCAGAGAATGCTCTTACATACTATTTAGATAAGTTAGCCTATAAAAGACTCTTTTTTAATAAGCTCACTGCTTATATAAAGGATAACTTTAAAACTAAGAGTAACTAACACTTCTATAGAATTAAGTGAAATACTATAACCCTTTAGAAGGTTATTAATAATAACCCTAATAAGACTAAGCTGCAATACTTAGACATCCTTATTAAAAACCTTAAGAAAATCCATTATAATTTCTTTAACTCTTCTATAGTTAATATATAGCTTTATTAGCAACTCCTTACTTCTATTAGTAGCGTTCCTAAGTACTGTAATACCCTCTACAGTCACTCGCTAACCTATAAAGGGGTTATAGGTAACCTTAAGAAATATTTTTATGTTAAAGAGGCTATAACCTCTATATAATAGATAATAGAAGGTAATAACTCTTCTATAAGCAACAAAACGCTATTTATAGATAAAAGATATAGAAGAGCTATAGTAACTTTATAATCCAGAGCCCTAAATTATAGAAAACCTCTACATTCTTCCCCCTTCCTATAGAAATGCTTTATTTATAGCAAATAAGGGTACTAGTCTATAAACCACCCTTAATATAAGCAGTAAAAGGCAAAAGAGAAGTAGTAGAAAAGCAGTAAGTATAAAAACCCTCTAACTAATAAGAAATTTGTTACCTTCCTGTAGGCCCTTAAAGGTCCTTCTAAGGAAGATAATAACAATAAAAGCTCTATAAATAATAATAATAATACTAGGGACTACGCCTAGGAATCTATAAATGCGTTTTTCATATCTAGAATATATAAGTAAAGGGCTAATCCTCCCTAAATCACATATACTTAGTTTTTCCTAACTACTCTAACTTTACTAACTAATAATAATATTAATAAAAACCCCTTAAAGGATTATAGGATATCCCTATTTAGAATCCTTAAGGACTAGGCATTTATGCATAGAATATTTAGCAAGGACTTCTAAACCTCTATTATATCTAACAACTACTAATGCTTTATCTTAGAAGAGAAATACATAGAAGAGGTCTTCTATAGTATCCTCCTAAATACTAGTGCAACTAGAATCTCAACCGCTAGAATTGCCTAGGTTAAGGCCCTTATTAGACTAATGCCTTACCTTTAAATTAAAAAGGCCTAGCTATATAATATTATATTTAGTGCTAGCTTAGTAACTTCCTATAGAATCCTCTAGGTTCCTACAGTCTTTAGTAATATTACTTTCTACGTTCTTAATATATTAACTCTATTTCTATTCTATATATTAAATATAGATAGAATAGGTATAAAGCTTAATAACCTTTAAAATATATTAATTTAAGGCTAAAAGAGAGTTTTTATTATAAGGAAATAGGGACATTCTTAGTAAACTTTTAAAGCTAAAGAAGCTGCTATATTCTACCTTTCTAAGACTAAAATTTATTAACTTTACTAGAGATTTAGCCACCCCTCTATTAATAGGTTTGCAAAGCTCTTAAAACATATTAGTAAAGAGGCTTATATTAACCTAATATAGAAACTTATAAAGGAATGCTACTATTACTAAATAAATAGTAAAGCCCTAAGCTAATTTAAGTTTTCCTTTAAGGATAATATTAACTTTAACTATAAGATTCTTATTAATATCCTCTAGATTAATAACTAGCCTATTCTATATATTATTAATGCAGTAACTATATTCTAAGTAGCTAGATTCCTTAAGCTATAGAAATAGAAGGCTTATAATATATAGAATGCCCTTAAAGAATACTAAATTAATATATATCTTAGCCTACCTAACTAGATTATTTATAACGCTAAAAAGAATTTTATATTTACTAAGTTTAAGCATTTAATATGCTTTCTAGCTATTAATACTAATAAGGTACCTATAAAAGCCTACTAAAGTATTAGTAAGATTAAGAAATATTATACCCTACTAAGAAGAGCGTATAATATTATTAAAAGTAAGGTTAGTAATATCCTTACCCCTCTATAATGCCTCTAGATAGCTATTAAAGCTATTAATAACTCTACTAGGCCTAATAGCCTTATTCCTACCCTACTTATATTTAGTGTATATCTATACCTAATAAATAAATTACCCCTAAGCTTCTTAGTTACTAAAAGAGCTATAGTTCTTTATAAGGCTACTAATAAAGCCTAGAAATACCTTATAAAATAATAAGTTACTAATACTCTCTATACCTATTATAGACCTAATATAGGACTAACCTATTAACTAATACTATAGTTAAAGGTTTATATTTAGTGTAAGAAAGGTAGCTAGTATAGCCTTTATAAGCTTCTAAATATTAATAGTAAAATATATATAGTAGAAATGCCTAATAGTGTAGTAAGGTTCTATAGCATTATTATAAAACCCTATATATATACTAAGATACCTAACTATACTTTAGGTATTATAAAGAAAGAGAAAGAGAAGCTATATAGTATTTATAAGGTAACTATAGAGAATAAAAAGACCCTTTAAACCTATTATTAAAGCTTAAAATACCTAAGAAAGTGTTTTTTTTATACTAAAAACTATAGAGAGGTAGTACTATACCTATAAGCTAAAGGGCTAAGGAAGATAGGCTAAAGGCTATAGGGCTAACTAAGGAAGCACCCTATTACCTTCCTAATTAATAAGCTACTAAAGCAGTCCCTTACTACCTTTTATAGTAGTAGGTATTTAAAGGGGGATTTTATTAGTTTCTATAAAAGATCTATTAGGAAGAGAGGCACTAAAGAGAAGGAATATAGGGATAATATATTAAGGAATTTAGTAATATAAAGGGAATTTAGAATATCTCTAGCTAGAGTAAAAAAGAGGGGCTAGACTAGAGAGGGGGAGTACCCCCTAAGGGAGCCTCCTTATAAAGGCAAATCTACTACTACCCCTTATAATATACTAAAGGAAAGAGAAAAAGCTAGCATTAAAAGAGAGGTATATAAAAGAAGGATAATAAAAGGGTAATAGTACTAAGGGAATTTAAAGGGAGAGGTAATACTAAAGGGATTAATAGCGCTAGGTAAATTTATTATTACTATCTATAATAGCCTTAGTATATATACTAGTAGCTTAAGGTATAATTTACCCTTCCCTTTAAAGAAGGGCTTAGAAGTAATAAGGAAGGCTACTAGCTATAGGGAGAAAGAGGAGAATAGAAATAAAAGTATAAAAAGAGAAGGGGTTAAAAAGAAGCAGTATATAGGGGAGGAAGAGAAGGAATTTAATAATAAGGGGGAGGAACTAATAACTTTAAGGTATTAGGCTACTACTATAGCTTTTATTATAGTAAAGGAAAGGAATAATGCCTAGCTTATAGTAAACCTTAGAAGGTAAGGCAAAATTACTATAGAAGGTAAACCCTTTAAGAAGTTAAACTAAGCTAAGATTAACGCACTATTAGTAAGAGGCGTGTTTAAGTTTGTAACTTTTAATAAAGAAGAGTATAGAAACTAATGCCTTTTTCACTTTTATATAGTGCAGGAAGTTAAGGGTAAAGGGACTAACTAGCTATATAAGAAATTAAGGCTTATAATCTAAGGGTATAGTAACTATAAGAAAACGCTAATTCTTATATAATCCCTAACAATTTAAAGGGCAAGCTAGAGATTAATTATAGTACTAGCACCCTTACTAGTATTAAAGAAAATTTTCCTTTAGCTTTAAGATATTATATAGGCCTATATTTAATTACAGACTAACCTTAGCAGGCTAATACTTATAAGACTACTAAAGCAAATTAAGTATTTATACCTAAAAGGCATAATAATAAAAGTTATTAAGCTATTATATAGAATTATAGAAGCTAGAACACACTAGTAGGCAACTTATTTAAAGCACTATAAAGAAAAACTCTAAATAAGTATATCTAGCTATAATCTATACCTTCTTATTACCTTAGGCAACACTAACTGCTTTAGAGTAGTTAGTATGTAAACTAATAATACACTTAGACTTAGTAACCTTACTTTCTTTAATAAAGAAAAGACTAAGCTTTAAAAGGCTAACTTTATAGCAAAACCTAAGCAAAAGCTAACCCTAGAAAGTCCCCTTATTTTTAATAATTATATCTTAACTAATAACAGTAATAGTATAGTTATATTAACCTAAAAAGGCTAGAGTAATAACCTTAAAACTATTAAAGCTAATAATCCTACTGCAAAGCAATAATATATTAAGGAACGTGCTTAAGGAGCCTATATCTTAACTATATGCTAACCTAAGGCAGCCTATGACCTTTCTATAGTAGCTTAAGCCTAAGAACCTAACTAAACTAATATAAATAAGCTTAATAAGAGACTTTAATAGCAGATTAACAATGCTAACTATAGTCTAAGGTATCTTGTAATAAATTTACTAATGGCAGCACTTTATATATTTATTAATGGTTCTTTTACAAATAATAAGGACCTAAGCTCTTAGATTAGCTTTGTGATTATTATTAGTAATAAGACTAAAAGCAGCGAGAGTGCTAAATTTAAACTTTATAGAAATATTATTATATATAGCTCTATAAAAAGTAAGAGAGTTATAAGGAGTGTACTTGCTTCTAAGCTATATAGAATAGTATAAGGTGCTAATATAGCCTACGCTATTAGCATAACCTTAAATACCCTTATAGAATACCTTAAATTTCCCTAAATTCTAATAATAATCTATACTAACTTACTTTTACTATATAAGTGCCTTATAAAGCTAGGTATAACTAAAGAAAAATGCCTAATAATTAATATTATAGCTCTCTAGCAATTATATAAACGCTGCAAACTTATAGAAATCCGCTAGATTAATAGGAATAATAATATTATAGATACTATAATAAAGGCTTTACTTAATAAAGTATTAGAAACCTTTATTAATACTAATAAAGTTAATATTTAGATTAAAGGGTGGGTGAAGCACGTATAAGCTATGCAAAGGTAATAATAATAACTATAACTAGTGGGATCCCTTACTATAACTAATTATATCCCTCTATTTCCTTAATGGGATCTACTTAATAACACTTTCTTTAACTAAGATTTTTATTTGTTTTTTTAGCCACTCTTTAAGCAATTCCTCTTATAAAAAGAGAGAATTCCTTAGTGTTGGAATTGCTCTTAATAGCAAAACCTTAGTGCAGGCAAAACGCTAGGTGCAGCGTGTGTGGGCGACCGGGTGGGTCCGCTATAACGATGCACGCGGTCTGATTGGCTGCACTGCCGACCGCACGCGTGGCCACAACACTACCTTTTTTTCCTCACTTCACGAGCTTAGCTCTTAGCTTAGAATATAGATAATCAAAGACCACACTTTTTACGTTGTTTTTGTTATGCATGCATTTTAGTATTTGTTTTCCCTTTATGAGTTATTCCCAACAATAAATTTATAAACTTTATTATTTAAATTATATAGTATTTATTCTACCTCTTTTAAAATTAGTTAGTTATCTTTTAAAAACTTAATTACTACATTAGGTTTAGTCCTTTCTAAAATATACGCTTCTTAATCTTATTAAAATAAGTTTAAATATAGATAGATTAGAATAGTTTAAGTAGTTCCTTTAACTCCTATAATACTTAACTTATTTTCCCTATAATATTCTATAGCATTTATCCTTCTTAGCTATACCTTTCCTAATAAAAGGTTTTAATCTTACTAGGCAGGTATAATATAGAAATAAACTAGAGCTAATACTCCTCTTATTATAATCTATAGATATATATATAATTTAATAGAATAGACTAAATTATTAGCTATTTTAACTAATCTCTTTTCTTTAAGTTTTACTTTAAGGAGGTAGTGTTATAAGAGGTAGTTTTTATTAACTAGTTCTACACTTAAACCACTATTTAATAAAATAAAGTTACACTATACCCCCTCTATGTATGCTATAATATATCCTAATGTAAAGGCTACCTAACTATCTAGTTTAGCTATATTATTATATGCTACTACTATATATATAGCTTCTACTAAATTTAATGTCCTATACTCTAAATAGACTACTTCTTAGTATAGCGCTACTAAATATGCTATAATAGCTTTAGTATTTTTACTTCTTAGTTTTTTTTAATATTATATTAAGTGACTTAGCTATTATTAAATTATTAGAGCTAACTATAAAAGCTATAGGATACTTACTAAGATATTAGTATCTTTTAATTGCTTACCTAAGTTAAATGTAGGAACCCTATACTTATCTATTACTTTAATATTCTTTAATACTAATCTATATCTTAGAGTGGGATTTATTAAATTTATGTTATTTAGCCTATTTTCCCTTATAACCTATTGTGGTAATAGATAACCTACTAAAGCTATGGATAGGCCTACCACTAGTGGGATATGTCCTAGTCCCTAAATCTAGTTTAAGTAAGGTCTTAGTAATAGGAATAAATGCTAGAATTCCTTTATAAATATCTTATTTATACCTAATAGAGAGTTTTAAATAGTCCTTTAAGAGTCCTAGGAACTCTAAGCAATTAGTTAATTACTATATTTATTTTCTAAATCTAAATCCTCTACCTAAGGTCTTTTATTTAAGTGCACTAGATTTGCTTAATATAGTTCTGCCTTTACTATTACACTATTCTAATTTATTAAATAGGTATTAATAGTAGTAAAGGCACTTATTATGTTATTCTTAACTTCTTCTACCCTTAGATAATAATATTTTAATATATTATAAACCCTATTTAATCTTAGTTACTATTTAAAAGGTAGTTAGAGATCCCTATTACTTAGTCTCCTAATATAATTTATTTTTATGTTAATAGGTTATTTTAAAACTATAGATTCTATATCTTAGGAAAGCCTGTTGCCTATAAAGTTAGACTTTATCTCTAACTCTAATTCCTTCCTCTAATCCCTTTTTATTTAGGCTAAATTCTAGGTCTATTAATCTTTTTATTAATTAAACTTATCTAGAGGACATTTATTTTATTATAGGCAATTATAGCTTATATATCCCTATTCTTTATATGAAAAACACTAAAAGTAATTAGGCCCTTTTTAAGGATTGTTTAAGTAGTTTCCCCTATTACTTTACTATAGGTTTCTATCTCCTATATTATAACTAGACTAACTAAATTAACTATATAGTTAGTTTAAATTATTAATAGCTTAGGCATTAAAAGCCTCTATTTTCTAAATAAGTTTAACTATCTCCTAGTCCCTCCTAGCCTACTGTTCTATAATTCTTTTATTCCTTTTTTCTTATCTCTTAAAAATTAATTAGAGTGAGTTAAATAAGGGAAGAGTTAAATTATCCTTATATAGTTAACTAATTTTCTCTTTTATAGAATTTTAGCAGTTCTATAAGATTAGTTTAATATTGTTTATTATTAAATCTTTAAATACTATACCTCCCTACTATCTCTTAGAAGCAAACAGTCTATCTAAGAGTTATTCCTATAGTTAAATATCTATATCCCTATTAGCTAAATATAAGATAAAATTAGTAAGCAGGACTTATTATATATCTATATATACCTTTAAACTTAATCTTTCCACTCTCTAAATATAGGAATTAAAGGATTCTCCCTTTTCTCTTTAAAAACAGAATATCTTTTATTAGGTAGCTATTTTTATATATAGATCTGGTTTTAAAAATTTCTTTATAAACCTAAGGGTTAGGGCATCCTATTTTCTCTTTTTATAGTCTAGGTCCTTATACTATAAGGCTGCCTTTCCCCTTAGTCCCTAAGTAAAATAATATCTAGCTAGTATTTTCTTATAATCTAGCATACCTGCTATAGCTACTATTGCTTTGTAGTATTTAATGTAATCCTAGGCCGGCCTATTTTTAGGTTACCTACTAAAAGTAAGCTCTCTAATTTAGGCTAGTGCTAACAGTGAATTCATTATAATTAGATATAAAGGTGTAAGGTTTAACTATAAAGGAATAAACTTATAAGAGAAAGGTAATAGATTAAAAACTTATATAAAGGGTTTAAATCTATCTAATAACTCTAACTTCTAGAGGTCTAGAGTTTAACCCCTTCCCTAGTTAATGTCTAGAAGCTTATCTCTTTTAAATTAGTTAAATATACTAAATAAATCTCTTCCTAATCCTAGGTTATGCTTATTTCTAAGATATAAATCAGAATTTAGTAAGGAAGAGTTAGTAACTAGAAAATTAGTATAACTAGTATCTTTTAATACTAACTTCTAAATAGTCTAGGAAAGATAACGCATTTAGGCTCTAGGCCTTAAATCTAAGTCTCCTTACTAAAGTCTACTGTGTAAGTATTACATTAAGAAAGAAAAGTAAACTTAAGAATTATATAAGAACAAACAATTAAGAATAAAGCAAATCTGTACTAAATCTTAATTCATGCCTATCTCTCTTTTAAGGAAAAAAAAAACAAAGAACTATTAATCTTAAAAGAAAAGCAAAAGTTATAAAGGTTATTATTGTTCTGAAAAAAAAAACAATTTAGTAGCGGGGTCTGCCCCCTTTTTCCTTAACTCTAGTACCTTCCCTCTTTGCGCTATTCCTCCTTCCATTTAATTAACTTTTCTAGCCCCTACTTAGTTTACCCTATTAATTTAGGTTACTCCCCCCTTATATTTATAAGTCTTCTCTTAATTTTAGCTAAATCCTTAGATACTACTTTTATATTTTAGGTAACTTTCTTATTTCACTCTTTTACTGCTACTATTACTTCTTTATAATTTTCCTATACTAATTTAATTAACCTATTATAGTTTAATTGGATTAATATAGCTAAACTTATTAGTGGGTCTACTAACTTCTCTTAGTAATCCTAATGCATATTATATTTAGAATGTTTATCCCCTTATATTAAATTAATAGATTTATCCTTATCCTTAGTTAAACTATTTTTTTTATTTTTAAGATTGCCTTCCTTTACTATATTTATATTATCCTCCTCTATTTTTATTATTATCTAAAGAGTATAATAAATTAAAAACAAGGGTTTTATCCCTATTTCTAAGAGCTTCTATTCTATATCCCTAAATCTACTATTATTACTTAAACTTCTATCTAAACTAAAGTTATCTTCCACTTTCTCTATATTATATTCCTATTTAATTTTCTTTTCTTTATTATATAATATCCCTTTTACTTTATATTTAAGCTTAGTAGGAGTTATTTAGGTAGAAGGGGTCTTTTTTAAAGGGTATAGTAAGGTCTTAATTATAAGTAAGCTATATAAAGGTATATTTAAGTGTAATGCCTATAGGTAATTAGCTAAACTAAAGATTATATTCCCCTTAGAAGTCTTTTAAACATTCTCTCTTTCCTAAGTAATTAATCTAAACACTAGGAATACCCTTATATTTAGCTCCTTATTTACTAATCTCTTAGATAGATCCTTC
Organism: Claviceps pusilla; assembly: GCA_018360225.1. NCBI lineage: Eukaryota > Fungi > Ascomycota > Sordariomycetes > Hypocreales > Clavicipitaceae > Claviceps > Claviceps pusilla. The sequence goes on along the minus strand of SRPW01000207.1, from coordinate 15,552 downwards.
TTCTAAATTTTTAAAATTGTTTGTATTAATTTATAATATAATAGGTAGTTAGTTGTTTCTCCCTTAAAGCCTAAATTTAATTCTTTTCTTAAATATTTCTTAGTAATAAACTATACTAATTTAGTAGAAGCTTTTTTCTAAATATATTCTAAGTAGTTGTTATGGACTAGCCTAGATGGCGACTGCAATCTAGTGTCGATAAAGTTATTATTATCTATAAGGAGGAAGGGAAGACTGCTATCTCCCTCTACTACGTGCCCATTCTATATACAATATGTGTTTATAGGGTTTGCCCTATAGGTATAGTAGGTTGCTGTATATACTCCTCTTCTACTATACTAAGGATCTAAGCCTTTAGCTTAAATTTATTACATAGCCCCCTACTCTACTGCCCTCTAGCTATTAAATAGTTAACAAGTAGATAGAATATAATAATAACACTTAAGTGTCTATAATATAATACTTTAGGCAGAGCTATTTATCCTAGCTAGTTATGCTCTAGCGCTTAGGGTTAATAAAAATAAACCTAAAATAGAAATCCTTAAAATTCTAAATTAGCTAGCTAATTATGCTTAAGACACTAACTATAAATCTCTAATCCACTCCCTTTATACTTATAAATATAATCCTACTATTATTCTCTTTATTAAAATTTTATATACCTTAAGTCTTCTATATAAATACCTATTACTTCCTACCTATCCTTTATTAATACCTATACTATCCTTATACTTATTTATTAATACCTAATAAGGGATCCCTTACTATTACTTATTAAATCTAAATAGTAAGCTTTTCTATCCCTACTACCCTATTTTACTAAAACTAAGTATAGTAAGATTATATCCACTACTACTAATGCTCTACCTTCCCCTTCTTTATCTCTAAATAGCTACTATATTTTAGGCTACTATAAGGTTAAAGGCAACTCTAAGAATAAGTTATTTGCCTCTATTAATCTTAACTAGCTAGATATTTAGTATCTATTCTATCTTATATATATAGCAAATAATAGACTATTCTTATATATCCTAGGCCCTTAGCACTCCTATAAGGAGTGTTAAAAGAGAAAGGTAATTTATATATATAATACTACTATATTTACTTAGAGTCCTACCCTTTACTGCCTTACTTATAAGATTATAATAGCTATTTATTATAATAAGGCTATAAAGGTGCCTTATCTCCTTACTTATAATACTCTTAATAGTAAGGGGAAAAAGGTTATATTAAATAAGCCTTTTAAAGCACTATATAACTACTTTATTACTACCCTATATACTATTAAGAAATATACTATACCTACTATTACTACTAGTTTTTTACCTATACCTTCCTTCTAGCTATTAAAATAATTCTAATCTATTACTAATAAAACACTAATATATTCCTTACCTACTTTTACTATTAATTTAGCTACTATTTACTTATTAAAGATTAGTATTAACTATACTAATACCTAGTTATCTAAGGTGTAGCGCTAGGTTAAGTAATTAATACCTATATATTATAATTTATTTACCTATCTTTAGTTATACTAGTCTGCCCTACTATCTTATTTACTACTACATTTAGAGAAGTAAGTACACACGCTAGTGCTACCTCCTTTTACATTACTAGGCCTTACTATAAATACTTTATTTGCTATATAGCTGCCCTTAAGCCTCCTATTTAGAGAACCTTAATAATAAATGCTGCTCCCTCCTACTGCTACTACGCTACTTACTGCTACTATACTACCTACTACTACTACTATATTGCCTACTACTACTATAACTCCTACTGCTACTATTATACTCTCTTTTACTAATAACACACTACTACCTACTATTAATATACTCTTAATATTTATATTATATAAGTTTAGGCTACCTAAGGGTTTCTTTAGTCCTAAGCTACTAAAGCTTAACTTATTTTCTACTAGCTAAGAGTTACCCTCTCTACCCCCTTTTAGCTTACTCTTTATAATTATATTATTTAAGTACTATAAGAAAAAGAAAAAAAAGAAAAGAAAGGTTAATTTTATTACCTAGTTTACTTTACTTAAAGGTAAGTAGAAGTAAAGTATAGAACTATTATTATTAAATTAAAGCTTATTTAGGGCTTAGTAATGTTAGAGTTTATATTAAATAATATACTATATAGTGTTAATTAAGAATTATAATGCACTCCTTTAGAATTATTATTAAAATATATATTTCCTTATTATAATTTAAATTATACTAATACCTTAGTGTTCTCTAGGTTTTTAAGCAGCTTCTATATTAGCTATATATAACTAACCTATTTAACTAGTATGTTATAGTAGCTACTATATTCTTTAGTATTTTTTATAGCTAGAATAGACTTAATTTAGTATTTATAGGGTGTATTTATACTATTATTCTAGAGCTAAATAAGGCCTAGTTAGGAATTAAGTAAAACCTAAGAAAGGAGGGAATTATTTACTATATACTTTATTAAATTAATATAAAAGACTAAGTAAATGCCCCTTAGGATATTTAATTTAATAGTTAAGGGGGTAGGGATATTAAGTATAGTATATTTAGCTATAACCTAATCTAACTTCTTACTTAGGTAAAGTATATAAATATTCTAAAGGCTTAGCTAAACTTTATTGCTAGGCTAATACTATTCTACTAAGCAATATAATTAATTAAAGGACTTTTATTAATATTATTAAGTAAAGTTAATAGTAGCTTAAGCTAGCACTATTCCTTGCTTAATATACTTAAGGAACTAGACTACCTGCCCCTTAGGGGATATTTAGCTTTATATAAAAGCTAGCGTATACTATATTAAGTTAACATTAAACCTATAAAGGGCTATATATATACTTAGGCTAGTAATTAATAAGTTATAGTTATAAAGGGCAAGCTAGTAAGCTACTAAATATATAGGCTAATCTATTTAAGTAAAAGAGACTATAACCTATAGTACTGCCTAAACCTCTTAATTTATACACTTAGTGCTACTATTAGTTTAAAAGTAATATAATATAAAGAGGAGCTATTTAATACCTATAAAGAAGTAAAGTGTTAACTAGAAACTACTTACCTAGTCTAAGCTATAGTTTAAGATAATACTTAAAAGGAATTTATAAAAGCATTACTAATAGTCTAAGAAACATTAAGCATATGCTTTAGCGCTTATACTTATTATAGCCTTTAACTAAATATATTTAGAGAGGTAGTCTATAATAACTATAAGAAATTAAAGGGTGTCTAAAGAGTTAGCTAGGAGGTTAATTATAAAATCTACTAATATTTATAACTAATATCTATCTAGCGCTAGGATAGGCTATAGAAGGCCTTAATAAAGGCACTAGCTCTTATAAGCTTTATAGTAATAGTAATTATATATATATTGCGTAATATCTATTAATATACCCTCCTAGTAATAATTATAATAAAGAGCCTAGAAGATTATATTCTTCCCTAAGTGGCTTAATAGTAGTGAATTATAGGTTTATTAGATTAGTATAGTAGTAAGGGGCTTATATTATAGGACCTAAAGGTAGCTATAAAATAATAAAGCCCTATAGGCGTTAACTATATAGTTACTAACTTACTAATATGTAGCTACCTTAGTAAGAAATCCTTAGGCCTTTAAATATATTGCTTTAACCTTTATTTAGTATATTAGGTTAGCCTAAATACCTTAGTTCTAAAGGCTTTAAAGATAGTTATTAGTAAAAAAGTTATAGCCCTATAGGTTAGCTATAGTAATGCTAATTAGGGTCTAATCCTACTCTAGTAATAAGGCTAGGGTAGTATAAGGTAGCTATAATAGGCATATAACTAATACTAGGTAGAGTAAAGGATATATTACTATAGGGTCCTTTAATTTATTTTATTTATAGTAGAATAGTGCATTAAGGCGCGCTGCCTAGGAGCCTAGGTAGTAGCAAAGGTAAAAATTAAAAAGGGAGAGGGTCTCTGCCTAATACGTTTATTATTCTAATATTTCCTAAGGGCTTGTAAAGTATTTTAAGTTTTTATAGTTAATAAGAATTATAAATAGCTAAAAAACACTATAAAGCTTAGTAAACTATACCTTAAGGCATAAGATAATGCTAAGTAATTCCTTATTATAAATTATATAGTTCTATTAAGGGGCTATAAGTTAGGTAGAGTAGTAGGCTATAGGTTATAGCATACCTATTATATTATATTATAAAAGGTATCCCCTAATTGCCTCTTCTAACGCATTAGCCTTAACTACTATATCTAAGGTAGGATTCTATTAGGCTAAAATAAAGGCTAAAGAGAATGCATCTTTAAGGCGCTAAAAGGCTATTTAGTAAGCTAGGGACTAGATAAATAGGATGCCCCTTTTAATAAGGTTAAGTAGGGGCTTAATAAAATTTAAAAAGTTAGTAATAAACTTCTAATAGAAGTTTATAAAGCCTAAAAAGCTATGTATACCTTATAGCTATATTAGCGCCTCCCACTTCTAGATAGCAGCTACCTTAGCTAGGTCTAGCTATACTATATAGCTAGCTTAGACTATAAATCCTAGGTACTTTACTTTAGTTATGCTAAAGGCATACTTACTAATGTTAAGATATAGGCTAGCTTATTAAAGGTATAAAAGGATCTCTCTAGTGTAATTTATATACTTCTTATATATACTACTAGTGTAAATAAGGATATTATTAAGGTAGGCTGTTATATAGGCCCTTAGAGCATCCCCTAATGCTCTATTAATATAGCATTAAAATGTTATAAGTACACTAGCTAGGCTAAAAGAGTAAATAAGCTATTTAAAAAGACTAAAATGTATATAGAAGGCTATTAAAGCTTTATCCCCCTTAGTAATATATAGGCAGTGGAAGGTAGCATAGATATTTAATTTTATAAACTATTAAGCGCTAGCTAGGGAATATAGAGTCTTCTTAATAAGTAATAGTAGGTAATAGTCTTAGTTTATAATCTTATTTAATACCTAATAGTTTATATAAAAATACTAACCTTTACCTACTTTTTTAACTAAGAGTATAGGCATTGCTATAAAGAAGGAGGAAGCCTAAATCTAGCCCTTATCTATAAGGTCTATAATTTATTTCTATATTTTTAGTAATTAGTTCTAAGGTATATTATAAAGTAATGCCTAAGGTAAGTTTAGTAAGCTACTATTAGGATTTTATTATAATTAAATATAGTAATTAGCCTGCCTATAATAAGGAGGTAAGGCGCTAGCGTTCTTTTAGTAAAATAAATCCTTAAAGTTAGCTAGTTTACTTAATAAAGAGAAGAGGTTCTTATTCTTTTTTAAGGAAACTAGGTTTACTATAAATATAAGAATAATATTAATTTCCTATAGGCTAGTGGATATAACACTGCTTACCTTACTTAATTATAGTGCTTAGTAGACTAACCTTATATATACTAATTCTATAATAGTAGTTATTAGTAAGGCTATTTCTTAGGCATTTAAGGCATAAATCTTAAAGTCGCCCTATATATAGACAATAAGGAGGCGTTTAGTAGTATATAATATAATATTATTCTAGGCTATCTAAGGCACCCCTAGGATACAGTCTTATAAAAGGCCTAGGATTATATAGACTACTATAGGGAATAACTATTTATCTAAGTTAGCGCTAAATTAGATAAAATATATAATCTTTAGGCACTAGGAAGCATTAGCATAGCTGCGTTATATAACTATTATAGTAGTAGTAAGGGTGTGTAGTTAGGCTAAAGTAATACATTAAAGGCCTAACTTTTAAACTATACTTTTACTTATAATAGTATAGCTATTATAACTATTATTTACTTAAGCATTAATAAACTTAGAACTATTATATAAAAAGGGAAGGAGAAATAGTGCTTCCTTTATATAATATTTTATCTCCCTATAAATATTTAAGCTATTACTATTATAGATATAATATAAGCTAATACTACTAACTTATATCCTACTACTAAAACTTATATAGTAAAGCTTTCTTTTTTTAACCTAAAGTTATTATTATTGCTTAGCACTTCCTTATTAGAGGTATTTAGGGCCTAAATATTTAGTCCCCCTATTAGGCAATAAGTAGGAAGCTATATATAGCTATAAATAAGGTAACTATTACTGCTATAATATAAGCACTAGTAGGCAGCCTTATAGCGCTTAATAATATCCTATAATACCTAGGTTGCCTAGATTACGCCCTTAGTGTCTTTAGACTTAGTGCCTAACTTATCCTTACTAAAGGGCTTATAGCCCTATCCTAATCCTAAAAAGCTAGTAGAATTAACGCTTATTATAGCTATATTACTATCTTAGTTATGCTTAGTGTAGGGGTGGCAATAGGCCTTAATGTGTTCCTTAATTTAGTATAAGTTAATATCTAAGGTAATACTATAGTATTGCATAACTACAGCATAGTAGTTAGAGCAGGGAATATTATAGCTAACATAGCAATCCCTTATTTACTTATTAAGTCTTACTTAGAGTTTTATAAGTTTTACTACATCTATCTATATACTTCCCCTTATAAAGTATAACTTTTATTTAAAATAAATAAAGAAATCTATAAACTATTTATTTAAGCGTTATTTAAGTTAGTTTAACTCTATAACTATACATTCCTCTTAGTAAGGGTTTATAAATATAGTATTAAGGTATTTAAGAAAATAGCTTAGTATATACTAATAATTACTACTAAGCTTAAAGAATAGGGCTACCTATACCTAAATCTTAGACAATAGGTTCTAGTAAATAAGGAACTATTTATTATAGTTAGTACTAATAAAGTCTAAGTTAGCCTCTAGCTTATATACTATAAGGCTCTACTAAGCTTAGAATAAAGCCTTATTTCTATTATAAGGGTTCCTTATTAGGAGTGGCTTATACTTAGGTTATTCCTAGTTAGTATACGTTAAAGCATTTACATAGAATGCCTAGTTTGCTAAGGCTATATAGTAGCATAGTTCCTTAAGCTAAGCCACTATTAAAGCAATAGTTTTATAGAGGTAGTGCAAGTCCTACACATTGCCTAATTAGGCCACCTATTTATAATACTAAGGATCTATTATATTGTCTATATAAAAACAGATATTATAAGTAACGTTATAATAAATAATAATTATTATAAACTAGCCTAAATAGCGACTATAATCTAGTATTAATAAAGTTATTATTATTTATAAGGAGGAAGGAAAGACTACTATCTCCCTCCACTACGTGCCCATTCTATATATAATATGTGTTTATAGGGTTTGCCCTATGGGTACAGTGGGTCGCCGCACATGCTCCTCTCCTGCCACACTAAGGATCCGAGCCTCCAGCTCGAATCCATCACAGTAGTATTAAATAACTTTTTAATCCCCTTCTTATATAAATGTTGCCTATTTAATCTTTAAGTAGGCTGCCTTTAATGTTTTAGGCTTTGCTATCCTAAAGTCTCTAATTAGTTAGATAAGACTTTAAAAAAAAGAATAATATAATAATCCTAGTTAAACTAATCTATCTTTTAAGTTTAGGAAATAAAATATAAAGGAAAGTAAAATAAAAGAAGAGAAGAAGGAGAAAGGAAAAATTTAAAAAAAGGTAAGGAAGTAAAAAGGAAAGGTAAAGGTAGGCTAGTAATATAGGGGGTAAAAAAAAAAATAAATAAAAAGGAAGTAAGAGAAAGGTAAAAGTATGCCCTATAACCCCTCTAGATTATAGCGTTTAAGTAACCCTCTCTATTAAGTGCTCCCTATTAACCTTATATTAAGTTTACCTAATTAGCTAGTGTATGCCTATGGCCTTATCTATAGCTTCTTAAACCCTTCTATTAATTACTATTAACATTATATAGCCTAGTTCTATCTTATCTATTAGAGGTTAAGTTTTATCTCTTATTTTTAATAGTTATTCCTTAAGACTAAGTTTTACTCTAGTTTACTCTAATAGATCTGCCTTTAACTTCTTAATTTATTAGCTATATAATATTTATTAATCCTCTTAAGCTTTCTTTAGTTCCCTAAGTTTTTTACTTAAAACTTATTAATTCTCTTTTTATTATAAAACCTATTCTTCTATTTTTATTATTCTCTCCCCTAACTTAACCTTTAATTTTTATAACTATTATAGTTAATATTCTAATTTAAGCACTATCTCCTTAGATTCCTATAGTTATTTTTCTAACTTAAGTACCCTCCTTTCTATTCTAGTTTTTATCTCCTTAGCTTAATATAGTTATTTATTATACTTCCCTAAGTCCTAAGTTTTCCTTATATTATCTTCCCTCTGCTTAAAGAATAGTATTAAGTATTAAAAAATCTATTTAATATCCTCTTTTATAAATAACCTATATACTTATTTATTAGTATATTTTTTTAGTTTCTCTTTTAACTTAAATGCTATTCTATAGTAAATATATACCTTTTTATTTATTTAGTTAATAGTGCTAAATAAGCTATAACTACCCCCTTTCTTATAGTAATCTAGCCTATCCTAGCCTAGGTATAGTCTTCTATATTATTTATAGTAGAGAACTAATTTCCTTACTACTAATAGTTTATAAAGTTTAGGTAATTCTAGTAGTTAGCTATTCTTTATTTTTATTTTAAATTTATAAACTATAATTTAGGTTTTTAAGTCTAGTTAAGCTTATCTCCCTTAAGTCTATCTCTTTTTTTTTTAAATCTTAGGATTAGTATAGATTACTACCCTTTTTTTTAAGCTTTTTATTTATCTATTCTTTATATTTAAGTAGACTTAATAAACTACTATATTTCTTAAAGCTACCTCCTCTCCTTAAGTTACTAAAGCTAATATAATAAGGGCTACTACTAGTACTATATCTAGTCCCTTCTTTTAAATTAATTTCCTTAGTTATTTAATTATAATATTACTTAATAAAACTACTATTACTTTTATAAAATTAATATATTTAAATATCTAATTATAAGTTATATATTCTATAATTTAGGTTAGAATCTAATATTACACTCTTTTTATAAACTCTTAATAGATTATTCTATATTTAAAATAAAGTCTATAGTTCTTAAGAATTATAGCCTAAGGAAATTAGGGTAACCCTTTATTATTATATAATTTTATTTTCCTCTAGTTTTTTCTAGCTATATTATTTATTATCTAAGTTATTTGATTTTCCTTTAGTTTTTCTAGCTATATTATTTATTGTTTAAGTTATTTGTCTTTATATTATTCTATCTATTAAATTCTTCCTCCCTTTCTCTTTTATAAGGAATAGGTATAATTTAAGATAAAGGATTCTTTAGAAAGAAAAAGCTTTAAAGCTATATATAACTATTTATAGTTAATAGATTTAATTCTATATCTAAAACCTAACTATAGCTAGTACTATCTCTATAATATTTAATAACTATAGCTATTATTAGTTTGTTTAATAACTATAGCTATTATTAGTTTAAGTCCTGTAGTCCTTATATTTCCTTAAATCTAACTATAGCTAGTATTTATAAAGTTTAATAACTATAGCTATTATTAGTCTAAGTTCTATAGTCCTTAAATATATTTTATTTAATAACTATAGCTATTATTATTTAAGTCCTATATCTTACTTTATTTATATTGCTATTATATATTTATATCACTTATATTCTTAATAATTATATATATATATAAATATAAATTAAAACTTAAAAAAAAGTCTAGTCTTAGTCTTATTACTATAAAAAGTAGCTAGCTAATAGGGATTATTATTAGGGTTATTCTAGCTAAGATCCCTCTAAGTAGTTGACACTAAATGATACACGCATTTAAGCTGGTTCGACCCACTTCCTTCTACCGAGGTTAATCCGCCTCCCAACAGTGGCCTTGACGCGGAGAGATGCACAGCCCCTTTATGCCGCCGCCGCCGCTCCTGATCACATCCTCCCTCCCTGCTCCACGTGGCGAGGGCAAAGACCAGTCTTCGGTTCTGTATCACCAATATCTGCCTCGATGAGGCTTGGTCGGGGATTGCAAAGTCGATGTGTGCATGGAACCTGGATTGCCAGATCAAGATGGGATTGACTGATCCAAACGATGGATTGCAGCACAACATGGAGCCAAGTGGGGCAGGAAGTTGTGGGACCCACTTCAGCTTGCTCCTGCCCTTGGAATGTGGGCATATCATGGGACACACTGTACCTATTTATTTTTACATACTACACAACATCAGACTTGACCATAGTCATACCAACGCCAACGACAAGCTCGCAAAAGAATCATCAAGTCAACTCTCCGGGCCTCGCATCTCTTGTGGTCGTCATTGTCGCATTAGATGTCACCACCATCATCGTCACTGCCGGCTGGACTGCCCCTGATGGCGCCTCGCTTGTGCTGCCATTGCCGCCATCATGTATAATCGCGACTCCAAGATTATGCGGAAGCTGCTGGGCAAGGCTGCTCCCGACTCCGCGACAGGCAACTCGTCTTCTATCCATGGCACCACTACGCCGGTTCCGTCTTCATTTAGGCCTTGCAAGTCGCAAGATGCCGTGTATTCAGCCGGGGCGCCGATATCCTGCTTCGATGTGTCATTGGACCGACGCGCCGTGGTCCTCGCTGGTTCTCACATCCTCAAAACGGTCGTCCTCGATGACACTGCAAGTCGGAGTTTCGTGTTCAAAATGGGAGTTGACGTGCGAAATGCCATTCATACACGCCAGTCTGCCACGTTCCGCCCGAAACATATCGACGATCAGCTCAACATTCGCGATGTCAAATGGCACAGCGGCTCCCATATCTACACCGCTTGCGCCAGCGGAAAGGTCTTCTCCTATGATCTGACTCGACTCGGGGCTGGCGTGATGGAGCCTCTTTCGTACATCATGATGCATGAGGATACGCGTCAGATAAACAATCTGGACGTCAACCCTCATCTACAGTCCTGGCTGCTGACTGGTGGACAAGACGGAACGGCCAGAGTGTTCGATTCTAATTCTACGATGCCAGCGAGACATGGTATCACTTTTCGACAACGATTTGCGCCTCTGCGATGCATCGATCCTATTAGGCAGGTCAGTTGGTCGCCAAAGCAGGGCCATGAGATGGCTTGCTCTACGGAAAGCGGCGTGGTCATGAAATGGGATGTTCGACAACCCGCGCGGCCGGTTCTTCGAATCAACGCACATGAGAAAGCATGCTCGTCGATTGCGTGGCACCCGGACGGAGTTCATCTTCTGAGCGCTGGATGGGACACCAAAATGCAAGTGTGGGACCTTGGTCCCACGGCAGATAAGCGACAAAGAGCCAAGTTCACAATTTCGGCCCTTGCACCTGTCGCGGCCGTCACATGGCGTCCGGGGCTATGGTCCGCGAGTACTCAAGCCAGACGAGTTGCACAAATAGCTGTGACGTACGACGAGACAAGCAGCCGCAAATACGGCACCCCTGCTGTTCATATCTGGGACTTTGCCCGACCATTGATGCCGTACAAGGAAATTGAGAGTTTTGAGAGCTGTCCATCGGCTATTTGGTGGCAGGACCAGGATTTGCTATGGACTGCTGGACAGGATGGAACGTTCAGTCAGCGTGATATGGCTTTTGCACGCAAGGCGATTGATCGTCAGTCCACGTCTGCCATGGCATTCTCCCCCAGAGGAGATGCACTCTTGTTTCTGGACGAACGTGCGGACTCGAATCGAATGCGTTTTCATGAGACGCATGCGACTGAGGCGATTCTCCAGCGCGCTACGTATGGCTCGAGTCCCAGTCAGCCTGGCTCGAGCTTGAGCCGAAGTGATTCAGAGGACGAGGTATTGGGCAGCTTTCTAGGTCATCGCCGCAGTGAGAGCCGGAAGAGAACACCCAGCAGTCGAGATGGTGGTGGTGGTGGTGTGCCATTGAGCACCACTCCGCCATCGGGGGGAGCCAGCTTTCCAGAGGATGCGAAGCAAAACCTCGGCTTGGATCAATCCATCAACGTTACGGGCATGTTCAAGCCCCAACAGGCCATGTCGTTTGGCCACCTTCCTGCTGCCGTACCCGTCCAAGTCTACCAATTCATGAGCAACGCGTACTTGAACACGTTGCAGAAGGGTCTGCCATATGTCGAGGGCGGCAAATGCATGGCAGAAAGAGTCGGGGACATGCTGGAGCAATTCGCCAAAGCATCCGAGGCCGCCAATCTGTACCGACTGGCACAAACCTGGCGCGTTCTGGCCTACGCCATGAACATTCTCTTGAAGGGCCGAGCGCAATACCACTTTGAGGTCCGGGTCGGGCAATTTCAAAAGATGCACCCAGATGACGGGTCCAAAAGGCCAGACCGGCTACTCAAGGGCCCGGAGGCGTTGGTTGGCGATGGAGGAGAGGGGGACACGCCCAGACGGTCCTCGGCTCAGGGAAGTAGTCTTGACGGTCGTTTTCTCTCCCTTCGCTCTTTACTGGCCGCAGAGATGGGAAGTATGTCGTCCAACATGGCTACCCCGGTGGCGCGTCCAACAGACAGCAGCAGCAGCAGCAATAGCAGCGGCAGCGGCGGCGGCAACAACAACAACAACGACGACGACGACGACGACGACGACGACATACGCAACAGCAGCAGCAACAAGAACAATAACAGCAGCAGCAGCAGCAGCAACATGAACAACAACAGCAACGATAGCAGTAGCAACAACAGCAGCAGCAACAACAGCAGCAGCAGCAGCAGCAACAAAAACGGTCACAACGTCAATGCCAACCTGAAAACAAGCGGGTTGGGTCATGAAGACACAGCACATTCTCACGGTAAAAGACTATCACCCATTATGGAGCCAGCAAGTCTACAAAGCGTGGGAACTGCTGCGGATGGGTCATCGAAGGAAAGCAAGAATACGCGCGAGCGGTTCGACTCGGAGCCCATATCAGGAGCAAGTGGGCTTGCAGAAGAGTCTGACGTCTCTCACAGTCAAGGTCATGAATTTTACGACGCTGAAATGCTGGCCAAGGCCATTGATGTGCCAATGACGAGGCAGGGAAACAGCGGCAAGGGAGTTGGCCACAGAGGCGAGAGGGCCAGGCATGAATCAGATGGAAGCCTGGGACAGATGTTTTCGATATCGAGCGGGACTAGGATGTCGTCTGGCCCAACGGGATCAAGCGGGGACGCTTTTGCCCGTCCCGGGCTGATAAGGGAGCCATCGGACTTGGGGAGAGAAAGTGGTGCATCGAGTCAAGACTCGGCCGCTGTGTCCAAAATATTGACGGAGCGGAAGGCGCGACTGCCCAGCGGGCCCGGTGATGCCACGGGGAATAAAGACGGGTTGAATGCTTTGCAAGCGACGACCAAAGCGGACGATGGGAGCTCTCCTGGAGCGTCGTCTTCTTTCGCCGTACTGGGAACGAACGGAAACGATTCCAGCATATCGCCGTACAGCGTGATTCCAGGTATCGACGGTGGACGATTTATGAAGGCCGGGATGACGAAGGAGTCGATATCGCCTCGACACGACCCACGACCCTGCATTGTAGAAACGGACTATCTACCGTGGAGCCACGACCCACCGTATCCGTACCCTCTGAGCACGCAGGACCGGAGTGCTGGAGGGGGAGGAGGAGGAGGAGGAGCAGTTGGGGTAGGGGACATTGTTTCTTCCATCTTGCCTCTACAACCATATCGTCTGTTGCTAAAAGCATTGGATCATGAGTCGAGGACATGCGCGTTGCACGCATCAGCCATCATCCTACTCCTCAAGCCGCTCGTGCCCGAGTCTGTGATTGATTCGCACCGAGCGCGGGCCATTCTACGACAGCACTATCGACGTCTGATGGAAATGAGCCTCTTTGTGGAAGCGGCGCTTCTCCGCAACATGTGCCTGCAGGGGTGGCCGGAGGGACTGCCGGACTGGGGGGAAAACTACGAATGCATCTTCAGCGGCGCGCAGCAGGCGGGCAAAGCGGCCTTGTTCTGTACATCGTGTCGCAAGCCACGAGAAATCGACCCACGGGCGGGCGTTTCAGCGGTGTGGGAATGCGAACGGTGCCAAAGCGTCATGGCACCGTGCTGCGTGTGCGGGCATCGCAGACCAGAGCGGGCGTCTCTGATTCCGGACGAGATTGCGCCATCTCGAGGGGATGTCGAGTTTGACAGGTGGCTGTCGGAGTGGTGGTATTGCCCGGGATGCGCGCACGGCGGCCACGCATCGTGCCTGCACCTGTGGCACGGGGTGTCTGAGGCGGAACGGCTTGCTGACGCGAGCATCAAGTACAGCGACGGCTGCTGTCCGTCCGATGGGTGCGGACACGCGTGTCTGCCAGGCAGATATCGCGGCGAGGCAAGCGCTTCGCGGTCGGACGAACTGGGTCGGGCGACACTTGACTCGTGCCGAGCCAGCAGAGAGGAACGTTTCAAGCCCGGCAGCAGGGGCGGAAGCAGGACCGGCAGCCGTCGATCGAGTCCCGGACCGGCAGCAGCGGCAGCAGCAGCGGCAGCAGCAGGGGCGTCAGAGGCGGCAGGGGCGGCGGCGGCGGCGGCGGCGGCGGCGGCAGCAGCAGCAGCAGCAGCAGCAGCAGCATCGTTTGAGCGCGACCGCGTTGTGAGGAGCGACGGCAACGACGTCCCGCAGAGTAAAGCGGTGGGCATGGCGCGGGAGGCGCTCAACAGGGGCAGCGGTGGAGGGGGCATACTTAGCTCGAGTCCGGGACGGACATTGGGTAGCGGGGATCGAGAGCGCAGAAAGAGCGTCAAGTTTGCGAGGCAGGATCATGGAGGAGGCGGATTTTTTACATAGGGCATGGCGTTGTTTGTTGTTTGGCGTTGTGGTGCTCTTTGCAAGCGCCTTTGTATTTGGTCATGGCCTGACGGCGTCATGTGGAATAAACAGGCAGGCAGCACGATACCTAGGCCAGCCGACGCGGTTGTCTGTACCCAAAAAGGTTTCAATCCACGGGAAACGTTCCCGCCGACCATTCTGGTGATGGACGGAAGATGGATGTACGGATCGATGGCGATGCCTCGTTGACACGTGGAAACGTCGATGCGGTGCGGCGAGCGGTGACCTGAAACGATGGGTCGGGGTTTTGGGTGAACCAGATGTGATGGATGAAGACGCCGGATACTGGACAGACACCAGGCACCAAAAACTGGATACTAGAGACTATCCCTTTGGTTTGTAGTATCGAGGGCTTAGTCTTTGAGTGTGCAGTATCTAGTGTCCTTTCTTGGGAGACTAAGCAGTCGATACTACAAACTATGCCAATCACCAGACGACAACGAACGCCAGACACCAACATCAAGCCCAGACAATCAAAACTAGATACTTGAGCCAGTAAACCAAACCAAAGTCTACACCGTTCCTTGCAGAGACACAATCGGAAAGTGCCGCCCCCAAAACCTCCTCTCGCGTCTGCATCTGCGCCTGCGCCGCCCCGTCCGTCCGTCCGTGCGGCCACCACGCCTTCTAGCCCGAATAGTCGTGCCCGAGCAACCCACGCCAGGCCGCCGGACAAGAGCGCCGGCCGTGCGGCGGGCGCCCGAGCGGACCAAGCACCATGCTGGTTCTGGCTCTGGTTCCGCTCCGGCCGGTGAACGTTGGAACGAGGTCCGCCCAAAGCAATTGTTCTGGGCCCGGACGACGACTGTTTTGGTCTTTTATTTGTTTCGTTTTTTTTTTTTTT
>SRPW01000206.1:0-31431 GCA_018360225.1 Claviceps pusilla | reverse complement strand
TTTTTTGGGAGCTCTTCTCTCTCCAGACTCGCGTGGGAAACAATAGCAAAAAATGAAGCGAAGAAGCAAGGGGAAGGGGGCCAGCGACGTATATACCTGATTCACCAACGCGGATATCTCCTCCCGCATCTTATCCTCTCCCTGCCCGTCAATCCGCGGGAGCGCCTCGTCGAGATGCGCCGTCGCGGCTTTGCGCACATTGGAGATGAGGTACGCGAGATCCTCGGGGGATTGAAGCTCAATGCGTCGCTGAGTCTGGGAGGCTTGCGAGTCGGGGTCCATGATTGTTCAGAGGAGATTGATATTTATTATTCTTTCTTTCTTTCTTTCTTTCTTTTCGAGACGACGTGGGATCGTTTTTGCTGCTGTTGTTGTTTTCGTTTGCAAGAGGAACGGATCTTTGCGAGTGGGGCGGTTCGGAACGGCTGGCAACGGCTGTCTGTGTGGGGGAAAATCTGAGGTAGCAAGTACCAAGTAGGTACGTAGCCATGAGGCCGCGGGATTATGCGACCGTGCAGACAGCGGATTCAATCCTCCCGCCCCCGACATGTGGTAGGGTCTGCTGCGTGATCACTGATGAGGGAGAAGGGCAAGGTGCGCAAGCTACGTGTCCAGTCTCAAGTGTGGGGGTCTTGATTGATTAATGATCCGACTCCCCAGGCTTTCCAGTGGGGTAAAATAGACCATCTGGCAGTCGCAAAGAAATAAATAAAATACAGGGACTATTTTTGGGTCATCCAGGATTCCAGGATGCCTCGTACCTTGACAAGCCTCGCTTGGATAATCCAACACTCTGCGTATAGATGAGCTTCACCTGTAGACATGCCGTGGACGTACATCTGCTTGCTGTGTGCTTGCCTGAGAAAGAATATTGGCTCTCCATCGAAGACGTAAGACGTGGGAAAAATAGTTGTCATTTCATTTTCTAAAGCAACGCCTAGAAACACCTGTGAGCTCTAAACTCCAGGCTCTAGCTGGAGCAAGAAGACACACATGTAGGCTACCTATTTAAACACAAAGGCAGCAACGAAAACTTGAAAGGTACAACAAGGACAAAACAAATAACTCCCAATTTCCCACAGCTCCTTCCCTTCCAGTGGGGAGCACCAGCCGTGAAGCTACCGTCAATGTGAACAAGCCTGAGAGCCGTGCCTTGACTACCGCACGAACGCCATAACAGGCCTTGTATTTCGCTCTATGTAACCTGTTCATAAGGACCTGCGCCTTTGCCTTTTGCCTGAGCTCCATCAAGCAGAAACTATCATTCAAGAATATACTTCAATTCATGCAGATCTGTGATAAAGACCTGTCTCGTGCTCCCGAGTCCTGGGCTGACTTGACCCAAGTCTTCAAAACATAAAGAAGCCCCAAGTCTGCGCCAACATTGGAAAATTTAAAAAAAGTCGAAAGAGTAAGAGTGAGGAGGAAGTCGATAAGGTACACTCGTCAAAGAAAAATGTGCTACCTCAGAGACTGACAACGAACGAGACGAAGTCGTCGTATGGAAGTTATTTGCCAGTTTGAAGGTGCGCATCCAGGCCGGAACTAAATCAATGTGTCCAAGACTATGGGGTTGACCCTTAGTTTAAAGTATAAATAGACAACATCATAATGTTATTCAAATTATTGCGGAAGCATCTCTCGGGATTCCTCGTCGCTAAGGACGATTTCGTGAACCGGCTCACGCGTGTTCTCAAGGGGTATGTACTCGCAATCGACGTAAGAGGGAAGGAAAATTTCTTCAAAAAAAAATCATCAGTTACTAATCGCACAAGTAAGTAGTAAGAGAGGAGAAGCTCTACCTGGATTCCAGACAAATCCCTGGCTGGACGAAAGGTAGGAAATCTAGCAGCGGAGTCAGCTTTCTGGTTTTGACTCGAGGAAATGACGTATTGGTTCATCAGACTTACGAGACGAGGTGGTCCGTCAGGGTCTCCAATGTTAATGACGGTGCTTTCTTGCTTAGATAGAGCGGTACCTGGTAAAAATATCAATCAAAATGCACAAGCAACGTCATCTAGACTTGAATGGCGTCAAGCGGAGACAGCGATGAGCTGAATACTGTTGCATCATGTCGGCTGCAAATAACGGTGGAAGCAGCCGGACTTTGACTCACTCAATAGACTGGGTCGTCGTGCATGGAGCATTCTGGTGCTCGGACTGGTAGAAGGAGACAAATTCGAGGGTGAACTTGAGTAAGAGCTCATCGAAGGGCTGTTTGGAGCCTTGGACGATGAGTGGAATGTAGAGGATGAGGCCGAGGATCGGCCAGCTGGAATGGTGATGGATGACGACATTGTGACAGTGATCGCCCAAGAACAAATTGTCGGCTGACGAGTCGATACGAACAGAAGAAGAGAAAACAAAAAAAGGCGGTCAAATGTGCAATTGGTAATGATAGATAAAAACGAAGCGGAGATTGAAAGGCTGTCGAAAACTGAGAAGGCACAACAGGCCAGAAGATCGGAGGAGTAGTAGGTGTGTGGAGAGAAAGGTAACGGCGGCTTCACAGCAATTTGGTGACAGGAGGTGATGCGCGTGGTGGTAGTGTGGGGTAATTATGCCCAAAGGCCTTGACTACCGTCTTGTCGGAGTGTCAAGATTCGAGAGGGAGATGAATGCTCCAGAGCCAAGACTGGTTGATCGCAGACAAGCTCAAATGCGTCGGTGAAAGCGGTTGGTATGGTGTAGTTTGGAGCTGGACCGAAATGATGCCAGACAGCGAAAGCCGCTGCGGCCAAGTGACCAAGTGTTGAGGAAGGAGGCGAGGCGCCGACTACGGGAAGCTGGAAAAAAAAAGAAAAGAAACGAAAAGAAAAAGGGTTGGACGTGTGTGAACCGAACTGAGGAAGGAGGATGAAAGGCGGAGACGAGAACAGTTACACTTGGAGCTGACGAGGTGCTGCGTTCTTTATCTTGGAGAGTAAGAGATGAGATGGCGGCGGGTGGTGGGAGATAGGGATTAGGATGAGAGAATGATGGGAGAAAAACGGATGGAAGAAGGGAACGAAGGAATGAAGTCACGTCGAGGAAAACAGGAGAGAACAAGTGTGGTCATAAAGGCTGGCTGGCTGCACTCTGGTGACAGTCATCGGATCTGGTCAGTCCGGCAGGTGGATACGCACCCCGTTTCTAGTAGCCAGGAAGATAGCTGGCGAGCAGGCGGGCAGGCGGGCAGGCGGGCAGGAGGCAGGCAGGAGGCAGGCAGGAGGCAGGCAGATAACTCGCGACTTGGCAGATATGACAGATACAGGTGGAGGGGAATACCAACCACTGGATGCCTAGGTATCTAGGTACTAGGTACTAGGTACTTAAGGTATCTATCACTGCGTTATCGATATCTTCAAGGGGAGGAGGTGGGCGCCTCAGTGCCTACTTCTCACCTGGCCGCGCAGCCAATTGCGGGCTGGACGAGGCGGCAGGTGGAGCCGAAAGCAAGGGTTATGCAGGAGTTGGTGCTGTGGGGCAGCAAATGCAGCACTGCCGCACGGTGGAATTTTGGGGCAGCCGGCAAGTATCGAGTACGTACTGAGTATGTACTCACGGTAGTCTCATTCGTGCACGTAGACGATACAGTCTCGCCATATGTTTCACCTTTTGCTCGTTCAAGCTTGGCTTACTCAATACTTGAGTAGATACCTACCCAGGAACCTACTACCTACTACCTAGTAGGTAGGTAGGTAAGTAGTAGGTACTCAAGTGTAGTAGCAAGCAAGGGCCATTGCCGAGCTCACAGGTTTGGGGAATCGCAATTGGTGCTCAAGGAAAAATCTTGAGACAGTTTCGGCGGCCTCAACTACCTAACTCTTAGAAGCGAAATGACGTGTCCAGTATATTTAGGCCTGCTGGGACCAGTCTGTGCCGAGTGCGCGCAGACAGCTGCTTTGGCAGAGAGAACTGATATGCACTCTTTTTTTCTCTCTTTCGTTTCGTTTCTTTCTGATTTTCTTTCTTTTGTTCTACCGGTGAGCATTATGACTCCGAGAGGCTCACAACAATCTGTCTGGTCCAGCAGTCATTTTCCCCGTTCATTTGAGGATAAAAGTATTAAAGGCAGGTAGGTAGGTACTGATGGACCTGGGAAGTAGTATTGCCTGAACCGTCCTATTTATTAGTCTGTCTGGTTCGCCGAATCCGTCTGGCCCGTCTGGCCCGTCTGGCCAACATAGGGGAGGAGCCAACTCAGCCGACTTCATGTCGAGAGGCCGTGCAGCTGGATATGTACCTACCTACCTACCTCTTGTACAAAGTACTAAGCACGTAGATACTTGGATGCATGTACATGAAAGACGCATAGGGGAACATTCATACATGTATGCAATTGTTTTGTGACTGTGACAAGTTGAGAAGAAAACGAAGAACAAACATGTCTCACTCTTGGGAGCACCCAACGCCTACATCCAATGATGCACGCAGTTGCACGCAGTTGCACGCAGTTGCATGTGCTTGCACTTGTCTGGTTGCCAGCAACGGCATGACTAAGCTGCCAGCTCCACCGCAACCCATCACCACGAGGCTACGTGCACCGTCGAAGCCTTGCACTTCCCGACGAGCTGACGCACTGCCATTATCATCAACCTGCTCGCCGCTGTCGCCATCCCCTGCCAAAGCTCAAAAGAAGATCCAACTCATTTTCTGGACCTTTCCGCATCTCCGCAGAACACTTAGCTCGCTTTACGTCCACGTTCAGCTCCCAACATCCAAAAACTCGTTTGCCGCACAGGTAGCTGCGACGCTGCTACTTGACAATGGGCGACATTGCCGTTGAGAGTCAGGCTAACCACCTACCGCCGCACAAGAAGGCCTCTCCTTCAGCCATTCCTAACATTGATTCTTTTGAAGGCCTACCGACTGAGGGTGGCGATGACTATGCTACACTGAAGAAGTTGCAGCGACAATTGGAGTGAGCAATGACCCTTGAAACTGTTTGCAGAGTCCTTTTTGGATGCATCGAGCGATTTCCATTCTGTCGTTGATAAGCCCATAGAGAAGGCAGAGAATGAACTAACGCAACCCATAGATACATTCAGTTACAAGAAGAGTATATCAAAGATGAGCAGAGGTATGTTCCTGAATGACAGGCAAATGCCGCCTCTTTCCCGACATACCAAGAATGTCGCGAGAACGAAGATGGATTCGAATCGTATATACATCTGGACGGCGAAATTTCTAATCACGTTCGATTCAGGAGCTTAAAGCGCGAGCTTGTTCGAGCCCAAGAAGAAATCAAGCGCATTCAAAGTGTGCCCTTGGTCATCGGCCAATTTATGGAAGCTATTGATCAGAAGTAAGCCATTCGCAGCCCTTCCGATGCAGAAAAAAAAAAAAAAACTGGCTCACGAAACTGAAGACAACTGCTGACTCTACCCCTTCTGCGCATCGTAGCACCGGTATTGTTCAGTCAAGTACTGGATCCAACTATGTTGTGCGCATCCTCTCGACGCTCGACCGAGAGCTCCTCAAGCCCTCTTCATCCGTCGCCCTTCACCGGCACTCGAACGCTTTAGTCGACATCTTGCCACCAGAGGCCGATTCCTCCATTGCTATGCTCGGCGCCGATGAGAAGCCCGACGTGACATACGCTGATGTTGGTGGTCTGGATATGCAGAAGCAAGAAATCAGAGAAGCCGTCGAGTTGCCCTTGACGCACTTTGATCTTTACAAGCAGATTGGTATCGACCCTCCTCGCGGTGTGCTGTTGTACGGGCCCCCGGGAACGGGAAAGACCATGCTTGTCAAGGCCGTGGCAAATTCCACCACGGCAAGCTTCATCCGAGTTGTCGGATCCGAGTTTGTCCAAAAGTACTTGGGTGAAGGACCCAGAATGGTTCGCGACGTTTTCCGTATGGCGCGCGAGAATTCGCCCGCCATCATCTTCATCGACGAGATTGATGCTATTGCCACCAAGCGTTTCGATGCCCAGACTGGTGCGGACCGTGAAGTTCAGCGCATCCTCCTTGAACTGCTCAACCAAATGGACGGTTTCGATCAGACCTCCAACGTCAAAGTCATCATGGCCACCAATCGTGCCGATACCCTGGACCCTGCCTTGCTCCGTCCCGGTCGATTAGATCGAAAGATTGAATTCCCCTCACTGCGTGATCGTCGCGAGCGTCGTCTCATCTTCACCACCATTGCCAGCAAGATGTCACTCGCCCCCGAAGTCGATCTCGATAGCTTGATTGTCCGAAACGACCCCCTTTCTGGAGCCATCATCGCCGCCATCATGCAAGAGGCTGGTCTCCGTGCTGTCCGCAAGAACCGATACAATATCATCCAGAGTGATTTGGAGGAC
Source organism: Claviceps pusilla (assembly GCA_018360225.1). NCBI lineage: Eukaryota > Fungi > Ascomycota > Sordariomycetes > Hypocreales > Clavicipitaceae > Claviceps > Claviceps pusilla. The sequence continues at coordinate 25,136 of SRPW01000206.1, read as the reverse complement.
GCCTATTCCAGCCAAGTAAAGGGTACCAGCGACGACAACAAGTTTGACTTTTACAAGTAGGCGGCCTTGTCCTGCAATGCGTCAGGAGTAATAGGAAGTGGATCCGTCGACGAGGAAATCAGGTAGATTCATGCGGCAACGTCCAGGTAGTTGGGGGATGTTTAATGAGAAGGAAAGGGGACGGAAAGACCCGACCGATTTGTATCTAGTCATTGAAATTGTCGACCAACGACAAGTGGCCGCTCGGTCGCTACGATTCATTGAAATCCCCATCGGAGCGGGCATTTTCCATTTCTACCATCCTGACTTTCCGACTTTGTAAGCATTTTTCAGCAATCAATGTACTACTTTTGCCACTCACACATCTCTTTCGTGCCATATCCCCCTGCCCTCTATGCCATACTATACCATAACCTCTACAGAACGTGCTTCTGCATCAAAGGCCCACAACAAGGGGTTTTGGCCGTACCAGTGCACGCTCCTTCTGCTATTCATACAACCCACATAATCATCTTGTACAAGTACGATGAACAAAATGACGAAATGGAATAAAGCACCTGCATAGAGGGTGCTACTGTATCCGTGGGCCAGAAAAACGAGACCCATATTCGACGGCAAACATACCTATCCAAGCAACATATGGTACACTACGATGCAGGTCTTGCGTGCGTTGACATGGCCACCTGAACAATATACAAAAAGAAGAAGACATGATGAGGGGGTTGGGATTGTGTTTCAGCAAGCCCGTTTCGAGACCATCATCTCTGTTCTTTCTTGATAGCTTGATCGCATTTCTCAATGCATATTTTTATTTCACGTCATGTTTTTATTTCCAAGACTTGCATCCGGGGATTTCATCTTTACTATGGACAAATGCGCGTTACGAGGCAAACACACACACATAAGGAGTATATTAAATAAGAAATAATGATCATAAAGAAAGAAAAGGAGAAAAAAGAGACGAGCAAAGAAAAAAAAAAGTGACGCGAATTTTTTAAAGTCGTGTGCATCGCCGTGGCAGCAACAAGGAATGAGCTGGCACGGCGTGCACTTGTCATACCAATTTCATCAAATACAGAGAAAGAGAAGCTTTTTGGCGAAGCCTTGCATCATACTTTCTGACAAGCTCCGCTCCAAAAGATAGATCGGATATCAGCAAACCCTATTGCAGAAGTCGCCCGCAGAACTCCAGAAACGCCAAAAGCGCATTGAAAAGTGGTATGGCATAGTAAATGAGGGAAAAACAACAGTTAAAGATATGTTTTTACGCTGCTCATGACATCCCGTCCGAATGAAGCTGCCTTAACCTCTGAACGCCGTTGCTATGCAAAAATGTAAAGTAAGAGCAGGCCAAAGGACACCAATCCGTCCTTTTTCCTTTTCTTTTCGTAGCCATGGCTCTCAAATGCTGTTTTGGGTAAGAGAATTGCTCCCAACGGCAAGATGGCGAGGTGCAGTGGGTATGTGAGCCCTTTTTGGGCCCGGGAAAAGCAAAAACAGACGAGGGGAAGAAAAACGGAGGAAGGAAAAAAAAAGGGTAAAACGGAAAGACGAAAAAAAAAAAGACAAAAAAACAGTACTGAAGATATTCTCGCAAGTCCAACTAAAAGAAGCGGAGGATAATGCTTCAAGAGAATCAAGAGTTTAGAATAACACCAACTTCAAAAAGAAGCCGCACAAACTTGCTGTGCAATTTGAGAAAGAAGTCGGGCTGCCCGACTAGCTCGGGAAGACCTCGAGCTTTCAGTGATGACGCCCCAGGCCCGCAACCCATGCGTCTGGTAAAGGCACTCCCTCCGGTCAGGAAGCTGCTACCTGATCGATCCACTGCAGGTGGGGGGTCGAATGCAGATGGTTGTGGTTGTGGCTGCGCTGCTCCGTTATACATGCCACTGCCGGTTGGGGACGAACTCGCAGTTGTGCGCTCAGCCTCGGCTTCTACCATTTCCTGAATCCATACGGCCAAGTTTCCAAAGGCCCGTGACATCATACTAAAGGTCTTCATGGCCAGTCTCTCCTTGTGCGTGCTGAGAGCCAGAAACGCGTATACTCGTTTGTGACCCCGAGCATGCATATCAGGGATGCGAAAAATATATGCCGTCGTGTATCCGGCCAAGGCGTCACCAAAAAAGATTGGTCCCCCGGTGGCTGCAGAGCCAGGGCTTTGCGTTGTAACAAATGAAGACGAAGAATTGAGCAGCGGAGATGAGTTCGGATTTGAGGTTGATGACGGTCGTGGTAGAGTCTCAAACGACAAGGCTCTCAAACAAGAGGCTCGTATTAAAGAGAACGAGTCGGGCAAGACTGGCTCATGAGTAGACGTATAATCAACAAAGTGAAAGTGATATGGGGCACGTCCAGGTGTTGTCGAGGTGCCGGAACAGGAAGTGTTTCGTGAGCTGCTAGCCGTGGTGATTTTTCTCCGAAATCGCAACGGATGAATAGGTTCTTGATCGCCGTCCGTATCACTGGATGTTTGTGAGTTGGGAGGAGTTATCTGTCCTGCAGCTCCAAATACACGCTCGAGAGGGGCCACGGTTCGCAGTCTGGTGTTGTCTCTGTCAATTACATAGTCATCAATGTCAAAGCCATCAACCTGTTCCGTGGGTATCGTCATGGCGCAATTGTCGCATGGGCCTTGTTTTTTTGTGACGGTGTCATCGTACGTTCGCTTAAAGCTTAAATCTCGACGCGGTTGCTGAAATACGGGACGTGGGCTTTCCGGCGGCGTCTCGAGGGCAGACGAAGAAGCTCCATTATTACTATTATGATTATTATTATGGTGATGGTGGTGGTGGTGGTGGTTGTTGGTGGTTATGTTCCTGCTGGCGCCAGAACGACGCAACGCAGCTCGTTGTCCATTGGCATCATGCTCTGATGCTGGCGCCGAGCCACTTCGACCAAGACTCAGGCCTTGTAGGGCATCTTTCAGGGCCACCGAGGACTGAGAGTGTGGCGCGGATGTAGGGCCACTGGATCTTGTTCGCTTATCTGACTTGTGCTGAGAGGACGTTGCGCCGATGGAGGCTCCAAGTTCCTCGAAACACGTCGAACAGGGATTTCTCAATCCCTCCGTGACCATCAACGGGGTTGGCCCATGAATGTCACAATAGTGAGCTAGGCATAACTTTATTTCAGCGGTTAGCTTTTTGCGAATGGCCATGATGATATATTCACGAGGATATTCGGTGCATCACGTTGAAGAAGAAGAAGAAGACGAAGATTTTTGACGCAATACAAAAGACCACTTGCCAAATCGCCAAGTACTTGGTGTAAGAAGAAGAAAGAAGAAGGAAGCAGAGGCAGAATTGACAGGGAAGACAGGAAAGATTATAGTCAATCGTGTGACATGAGATGACGCCCAGGTAGTGTCTGTGTTGACGCTGGTCTGACATGAACATGGCAGGTGACTTGAAGGGCAGTCCAGCTGCCGAAGTTCTGTTTTAAGCTCGGGCAACGCTTCGCAATTGGCGGATTTAATACCATCAAATTCACATAACAACAAGGAATCTAGCATATTCCTTGTTCAACAACAGAGGCGGTGAGTGAAGATGGTGTGAAAGCGACATGTCGGAGCCAGCGGCGCGGGACACCAGCATGAGCAGGAGCTGCGGCCGAGACCAACACTTGTGGCACAGAGAAACACGACTCAAGCCGCGGAGGAAACAGACTGGGGAGGAAAGGAAAAGGGGGGGGGAAGGGGGCGAGATTTGGCAAGACTTGAAGACCAGGAGAAGCCCGGGGGGTCGGCATGCAAGTTTGATGCATGCGAGAGGGCATGCGTGAGACGTACGCCTTGCAGGACATCCTTGCAGTGTCGTGCCGTGCCTTCTCCGTGGCATGTTGGAGAGACTTACCATGTAGGTCATGACGCATTCAATGCTTGTGGTCGATCTTATCGTGGGAACTCGGTCAAGAGTCGACCGGGGAGGGGGGGAGCCAGCGCCGACTGGATGTCCAAGCTTGAATGACAACAGAATGATGCTTCGGGATGCGGGAAAGTGCTGAGCAGTCGCGGTGGACGGGTTTGGATGAAGTTGGTGGACAGCCCCATGGACGCACACAAGTCGGACCAAAAAAAAAAAAAAAAAGCTGGCAGATGCGGACGAATGGCCTGGACGGCGACGGCGTTGGTGATGCGAATGCGAATGCGGTAGCGATGCAATTTGCGATGGCCTTGGTCTATGTCAAAGACGGTGTCCGATCCGGAGCAGGTGGCCAGCCGCGCGGATTCCAACTTTTGCAGCAGTCAATGTTGGATGATTTTGTGTCGGCTGGTGGATGTCGTAGCGATTGGCATTTGATATATCGAGCACTCTGCAGTGAGTGGCGTCGATGCTGCCACTTGAGGAAATGCCGTCTGGTTGTCGCCGTCCTGGTTATTCTGGCTGGGCTCTTCTGGCTGCTGTGGTGTCCGTTGGCCGTTCTGACGGATCTGACGGATCTGACAGGTGCGTGCGTGCGCGTGTGAGTGCTCGTGTGTGCGTGCGTGACGGACAACACCAACCCGTGGTGGCCGCCGGTCTGCGCAGATGACAGACAGCGCAACAGGTCTGGCCCGACAGAACAGTCGTGACAGTGGGATGAAGAGGAGAATGAAGACGGTGATGCCAGAGCCGTTGGACTATAGGCGCGAAATACCAGACCAGACGGGGAAAATAAAGTTTCGCGCGGCAGTGAGCGAGCGAGGGTGCATGTGAGAATTGAGGACTGGACTAAATGAGCAGGAAAATGAATTGCAGGAGCAGGGGCGATGGAGAGCCCGGCGGGTCGTGGCTTGCGGTCTAGGCTGCGTCGGGATGGCTCCTGGCTCCTGGCTCCTGGCTCCTGGCTCCTGCCTTCCGGCTTGTCTCGCTCCTTCCTCCGCGGCCTTCTTGTACCAGCGCCTCCTGATGTGACTTGTTGCTTCCGGCCGCTTCTTCTTCTCGTTCCTCCCACGTCCTGGTTGCTTCCAGTCATCATGGGCTTACTCATTGCACACTGCACAATGCACAACGCACACCGCACACCGCGCATCACACATTACACATCACACATCGCACATCGCACATCGCACATTTGCACACCGCACACCGACGCACCATCTGACACGGCTCACGTCTCCCTCAATCATCATGGATTCAATCCAGCTCGACCGGGAGTTGAGCCGATGGTGGCGGCGGCCGCGTTAAGCAGAAAGAAGCAGCTCTACCCACCGGACGCAGCACGGCTTCTCCAGCTGTCCCTGGCTGCTTGCTGTCTGGTCAACCGTCTGGTATTTCCACAAATCATGGACACGCTATTTTGTATTATTTACTCCCTGACCAGTCCCTGACCAGTCCCCTGACCGGGCCCCTGACCATGCCCCTTGGAGGACCCTGGCAGGCCTTCTAGAACACATGGAGTGGTCGGTGACGAGCCCATCCTAGTGCCAAACGAGTTTAAACGGCGCATCTCAACAGTGGATTGATGATTGTTGCGGATCCGCTCAGGGGAGAGAGACGACGACTCGCGCAGATGCAACCTGTCTACTTGTCTCTGCCGCGATGTGCTGCATGCAGTGCCTCGAGGTCCTCCTCCCGGCCTCCTAGACCCGGACCACCTGATCTAACTAAAGAAAGCAAGTGGCTGCTTGTACCTGCCGTGGCTGCCGTGGCTCGCCGAGGATTTGTGTGTATTTGTGTATTTCACGACTAGGAACGAGCAAACGCGAAGCATTTTCGCTGCTTCCTCCTGGACTTTGAACTAGACTGGGCACTTCATCATCCATGTGGCTTTCATCATTCACAGTGCCCACATCCGGGAACTGCCGGTCTGGATGAATGGGAAAAAAAAGCACCACCAGACATCAGCCTCATGTGCACACGCCGAGCGCTTCAGCTTTTGAAAGCTACATACTACTGTGCGTACAATGTGTGTGGTGTGTGTATCTCGAGTATGCTAACATGCTCGGCAAGCCTGTACCGCACAGCTCTCAACAGTAACAATATCATGGAGAGCGTAATCGCTGGCCGTCCGTCAACGCGGCCGGTCGCTCCTTGCATCACGGTTTTGTCTAATTCACGTGTCGAGTAGTACCGAGTTTCAATAACTGCGATGTACCTCACTCATATGCCACCCCTTCTCTCGTCCAGGCACATGTCTCCCACTTTCAGGCACCTCGGGTTGCTCGCCTTTAGCCAGGCAGAGCCACTTACGCAAACGCCCGACGCTCATTGTTGGCAACGTGAAAGTGAAAGGCAGAGCAGCCTGTTTGCCCTCGGAATCTTGCAAACCACGTTCCGAACGCTGTTGGGCCGCCAGGGTCACGAGGTGGCTATGGCTCCTGGATGGGGTACATGTAGGGATTGGCACATGGAAAGTCTAGGTTGTGATACCGTCGTACCGGCACTCAGCAGCGAACACTATTAAGACGTGGAGAGTTGGGCCATCTGGCCATGTTGGCCACGTGGACCCCCGTATCACCAGGTCTTTCATCCGAATAGGATGCCAGCACGGTTGTCGGGCGATCCAGAGATGGACAACGCGCGCATCGGCATGGCCTTCTGTTGGAGAATGGGAGTCAAACCACGGCCTGTCGCATGGCAAACACGGATTATGTTGGTTCGTTGGCCTCTGGTGGACTTGTGTGAGAAGTTGGTGAGTGGGTGAGCAGCGATGAGGCAGATGACAAGACACTAGCCAGCGCATAAGGTGCCTGGCAGCAGCTTACGGGCGTTCATCATTTGTTCGGTCCATTAGGCACACCGAATAACATGCTTGTCTTGTCTTGGACCCCACGACCGGTGAGGCCAGGATGCCCTGTCGGGTGTGACCACCTCCGTTGTCCTTTGTGCGAGGCACGGAGCATGCCCTTAGCAAAAGCTGATAATTTTTGATGATTCCCGATGCCCGGGTATTGCGTGTTTACGGGAGGCCCATAGTATTTCAGGAGCACCACGGGATACGCAAGTCGGCATGAATGCATGTGAAAATAACACCTGCGCGACGACGGGCCGAGACGGGGGAAGCGGACATTAGTCATTCATTGTCTTAGGACCGCTACTGAGAAACAAGGAAGACGAAAGAGCTTTGAATGGACGACAACATCAACCGACTGCCTTCTAGGTACCGACCTGCCCGCCGACCCGACCTGCCAGTGCCGCAGCCTGCGCGACTCGGCTGTGACCGACACCCTGGTTCCGTAGATCCGCGAATAGTAAAGGCCCGAAAACCAGTCGCATCTTCTCAAGCCACGAGTCCAGTGTGTACGGTTTCTACTTGATTGCGCCTCGCAACAGCTCGACTGAACGGTGTCGCAGCAGCGCCAGGTAGCATGATGAAGCAATCCAGAAAAATGGAAGGAGGCGGGAAACCTTTCTCATGTCTGTGATGGTGAAGTTACAGATGCATGACGTCTAGACGAGAACTGCTACCAAGATGCAGCGGGGGTAGGCAGCTCGGGACTTGTTCAAATCACTTGTCTTGTTCCGCTCGTTGTTTGTCCATGCACGGATTTCAATCACAACTTCGCGGACGCGGTTGGTCGCTATTGTCCAGCAACAGGGTTTCTCGCAAATTCCCATCACGCCAGCCCTTTGTTCCGCCGTCTTCAGCCAGACAGGCCAGGAAGCAAATTAACCCCGATAGAGGACCTTTGTCCTTGTTCAGGATTTATGAAAGTACACACCTTTTTGTTTACTAGTACTACCAAACCGCCTAGCACGCTCATGTCTCGACATGGACGGGACGTGAGCTTCTCTCGGCAGCGACTAGCAAGATGCAGGAGAAGAGACACGCACTCTACTGTACCGACGCGTTTAAAATGAAAAAGCCGGTTTGTCAGGGTGAAATGGAACCATGGGCCCCAGGAGCTTGACAGTGGATATTGCACGTGGCGTACATGATCCAATTTAGCCTGTTTCCAATGGGAATCTGTCCGCAAACAAACGAAATCTACCGATAGGGAAAAAGCCCGAATTAATTTTCCAACAAACAAGGAAGAAAACAAAACACAAAAGGCTTTTCTAAAGTGCTGCCCGGATTGCAAAGCTCTTTCTGGTGTGTGTACTGAAAGTTTCTGTTTCGTTTTTTCTTTTTCTTTTTTTTTTTAGACAAGAAAAAAAAAATAGCTCTGATAATCTGCTTTTCTGTTTCTTCTCTTTTCTTTTCTTGTCTTTTCATTTCATTCGTTCATTCTTTTTTTCTCCCTTGTCTTATTTGTTTGTCTTGTCCTGTCCACGTCGGCAGAAACACCTGCACCGCTGAAAGCACGTATCAGCAGGACAAAACACGCAAGTCATGTGGCCATCCCCCAGATGCAAAACATGCAGCTATGGATGCTGCGGCCCGAATATGCCATGCTCCTCCGTCGCTCTCCTTGACGGATGGATCCAGGAGCGCCTCGCTTGCCGCCCTATCGAGATGGGATGAATATTCGTCACTTTGCGCATGATGAACCTCACGTTGATGGGGGCCAGAGCAGGAAGAGTTGGGTGCTAGGTATGCAAGACCACATGCTCATATCTCTCTGCGAAATGCCATCCCCTTTCTTGGCGCGTTTATCAAGTTGTCTGCTCCGGCCGTGACATGCACACATCTACATGCATACGTATTCACGGGGGAACAATCTCCGCCGGTACAGCACAGCGCAGCACCCTCGCGCGGTCTTGTCCGCAGAACTGATACATACATACGTCTACATGTGTCCATGACGTGTATGTCCGGGACCAGTGAGGACCGAGACGGACGTAAGCCATGACTTCATCCTGCTGGCTGACGCAGATGCGAATGCGAATGCAAGTGCTGATGCTGACATTGTATGCACTTATGTACTGTATCTACCTACACAACATTGCATGCCACCACGGAGAGCCCAACTTGCGGTGAGCGAGCAAGCGCTTACACGGGACGCACATGACGCAGAAAGGGTTCCAGCATCGGGTTTCTCTCACGGATATACACAGTCCATGTACATACATACACAGCTACAGAATGCAGAATGTACCTGTGCATGCATGTCCGGTTCCATTGTGCTATGCGTTCTGCACGACCCATCGAGACGCTGGTATGCTAGAGCCAAAAACGTGTAATGTACAAATACAAGGACGATACCCGATGAACGGTCCCGTATCTAAGTATCTATGTATAAGGGTGTCTATGCAGGTGTCTATGCAGGTTTGTATGCAGGTTTGTATGCACGTGTGCACATATCTATACGAGCCGGTTTCCCTCACGTCTGTCGTCTTCGCTGTCTGTGGTCTTGCTTCACGATACCCAGCCTCGATTTACAGCGTGTGAAGCTACCACGTTGCATCGGATCCTTTTGGATGACAAGCTTAATGCCAGTTCTTCTTTCGCAAATAACGAGAAGAAGAAGAAGAAGAAAGAAAATGCTGCTCCGCTATTCAGCAAGTATATGGGTTCCATGTCCTTCAATAATATACAATTCCTGTGCCGCCCTTTCATCTACCTGCTACGTCCATTGGTGAACGTGGTTGAATCGGTGGCACGCCGTTTCAATGGTATCATGTTTCTGGGGCTTGTGATTCTTGAGCTCGTGCTGGCATGTAGCGTCTGGTTGGAGCAAGACTTTCTTTTTGTGCTCGCATCCGATCGTGCCAACAAGGTTACCGTTGTCTTGGTGAAGACGATGTGAGACTTGTCATGGTCATGGTGAATGTTGATACTCTTTCCGACGCCGGCGTACTGTTGTTCTTTGGTGACTTTCCCCTCTTCTTCTCGGGCCGCCACGACCATGTGTGTGTCCGTCCCGAAGTGACTGTCAACCCAGGCTTCGCAAACGGCAGCACCCAACGCGAGAGCAACCTGTCTCGCGACGCTGTTGCCCACGATGTGGTACTGGTTTTGCGGGGAACCGAGAAGCACTTCTTCGTCTGGGAAACCTTGTGCCCGCCGTGCCTCCATGATGGAAATGGGTCTATCCTCGTCCCAGTGCAGTTGACGACCATTTTTGCCATCCCCAGGATTGGACTTGGTCACTATGGTCTCCATCAAGCGGTCGGGGAACATTCGACCGTAGGCATTTGAATTCTGGCGGATCATACTACTCGTACTTGCCGGTGCATTTTCTCGGCCGCTGTTGAACAATGCCACTTGTGAGGGCCTTAGTACCGTCTGACTCGCCTTGAGAAAGTTCATGCCCCAAGGATGTTTCGGTATGAGTGATATGCGTGACCGCTGTAGTCTGGTCATGCCAAAACACACTCGGTGGTCCGGAAACTCGATGCACGTGTCTGTTTGGCCGTTGAATATCTTGGGTAGGTCACCGGTAGCTTGCGATGCCGCGACAAACGGAAATGGCGTCGCCACGGCGAGTGGCCTCTCTACAAAGGCTTCGCCGGTAGACAGTCTACCGAAACCTCGCTGTCGTGTTCCCGGGGGGTCGGAATGAGTCTGTTGCGGCCTGGCGGGGAGATGGCACCCCGGTGCTGCGATGATGAGAAAAACTCTCGTTCTCCTCTGTGCTGCTCCACAGGATGAAGCATCGAGAAGAACCATTTGAGCCTGGTATCCCAGCCCGACGACTGCGCAGAGGAGCTGGCTAAACACGTCTTGGTCTCTGTTTGATCTTGTTCGCACGATGCCGGGGACGTTCTCCAAGACAGCAAATTTCGGCCGGTACAGATCAATAAAGGACGCGAATGCTGCCACGAGGGATTGGTTCTTCCGCTGCTTGTCCGTGGTTTTGTCATTGGTAAGAAGCGAAAACCCAGGGCAAGGGCTGCCGCCGGATATGAAGTCAACCGCTCCAATCGGTGGCACAGACTTGGAGAAACGACCATTCAATGCTTGGTGGAGAAGATCATCGATGGATCCAAGAAAGGGACTGGCGAGCTCCGGACTTTCTAAATTGGCCATGTACGTATGGATGGCTTTGGCATCAATGTCATTCGCCCACTTCATCTGAATAGCGCCACCTTCCTCGAGACCACGACCAAAGTTTCCTCCGCCGCAAAAGAGATCTAGACCCCTTAGTCGTGGTATTTTCGCAGCAGGATCGAAGCCTTGCCGGAACGTTGGTGGGAGTGTCTGTAAAGGCCTGCATACGAGGCCATTGTCTTGATCCTCGACCTGTTCGTGCGTCATAAAAAAGAAGCACCCCACGCCGTCCCGGTTATACGGAGTAGGAATCGCCTCACCGGGCTTGAAAATACGTACATGACACCTGCCGACCATCTGATCGCTAGAGCATAAGGCAAATTGACTACTGTAGACTAGCTCGTTTGGTCGAGCGTTGGAAGCAGCTGGGTCTACCTCCAACCGCCGCAGAAGTCTCCGAAGCTGATATCTTCCAGGCTTGCCTTCAACTGGACCGACGAGCTCACACGGCTCTGACCTGGCTTCGTCTCCACGCACAATATAAGTCTCACCCGGCAGATATTCAGTGCCCTTGCCCGCCCCTGTCGATGATATATGTGGACAATATAGGTTGTGCTTTTTCAGCGTCAGCCACTTCCTGTCTTGACTAATGTAGATCTGGCGGCAGAAAAATTCGCATTTTGTGCTCGAGTTTCCCCCAAATTCAACCTTGTGGGTAGCAAGAACTTCGTGGGCCTGAATTTTGTGCTCCTCAAGGCACGAGCAATGATCGGAAAGGAATAATTCATTTTCCCATGGGTACTTCATCACACCACAGCTTGTGTCCACCGGCCGGTAGTACCAAAGGACTTCGAATTCTCTGTCTGGGCCTTTTTCTATGACTTTTTGTACCAGTCCGAACCAACGATCGACATCCGTAAAGCCGTTGGACTCTTCACGTTTCCACTTCGAGCCCGAGATCTCGGTATCCCGCGCCGTCGAGATTGTGTCACCGGGCCGAATATTCTGGAGGGTTGTAGTGCTGCACATGGGCCGCATCTCGACTGACATGTTGTCGAGACAAGATGCATGTTCAAGATGATTGTCAGAAATGACTTTACATCTCAGTATTTGTGATTGTGGACTTATCGGACCTGCTTGTAGCTTAGGACCAAAAGGAAGATGAGAAAATAGCCGGTGAATATACTCTGTGACTATGGTTTGGTCCTTTGTGAGCGCACAGCGAGCGTTTTTGATCAAAGTCTGCTCTGGATACATTGTAAAATCTTGGACCTCCTTCCAGATTGTATGGAAATAGGTCATCTTTTGACCGAGTACCGAATAAGCCTCCTTGTAAATGAATGCAATATTCGCGACTACCGAGGTACGGAAGTCATCTGATGGGTGATTGGCAAGCCATTGTGCAAATTCTACTGATCTGCCATGAACGGTGGACAGCCAAGCCCTGAACTCTTTCCGAAAATGATGAATGGACACTTTGACATCCTTATCAGCCATGATGAACATGAAGTCGATAACATGCTTCGCCAAGTCAGCGACCCAGACGAATGGCTCGAAGAAGCGCTTGTATTCCTTAGCTGGAGTTTCCAACTTGTAGAAGAGGTCGGTCCCTCTGCACAGCTCCGACTGCAGCCAGATCTGACCGCGGACGGTGTGCGAATCTAAGCAAGTATACTTGTCTATGGGGACAATGCTAATTGGTACGTGTCTTATGAAGATCGCGATATCGGCAACGCTAAGAATTCCATCAACGTAGAAGTTTGAATGCATCCGTTTTGTGTCCAAATAGTGCAAGCTCCGCATCTCGCATGGGTAGCTTGGTGTGTCGTAGTATATCGAAAAATCGTTGAGACTTAGCTCGAAAAAGGCCGGTTTTGGTCTTGGTTGTGTCTTTTCGAGCAATGGTCTCAGAATCGCCAAAGCTTCTGTTTCATTATGTTCGACAGCGTTCGGCGTAAATGGTACGTAGTAAGAAAGGGGAGACGCAGTGTGCGAGTCCGGGATATCAACGGTCAGACGCGAACGTGTTGCATCATCCCATCCATCGTCTGCTTGAGTGTCGGACCATTTTTCAAGTGTAGCGGAGCTGGTTGAGTCCTGGTCAGCATGATCCGCAGTTTCGGCGGTCTGTCTCTCTGAAGCAGCATCATGCCCGGACGAGAGCGGCGCGCTGAATTCCTCGGGCAGCAAACGCTCTGGCTGTAGTTTTCCTGAGTTTAGCAGCCTGCACATGCTGAGCAGCGGTGAAGGAAGAACTTACCAGTTGCTTCAAAGCAGCAACAAATGACATGACGACGTAACAGAGAGAGAGGAATGCTTCAGGCAAAGCAGGAGAACGCAATTGGAAAGACAAGCACAAAAGAACGTGACGATGGAGGCCAAACAAGTCGCCCTTGACAACAGTGGGGGCGAGCGAAAAAGGTGAAAATAGGGTGGGTTTTCGAGAAGTCTTCTTTTTGCCTGATTGTCTCTCACCTGGTCCGAGTTGCATGATGTTGTGCAGCTCTGACTTTTTCACATTTGGACTCAAATACCAACTACTTTACATACCGGCTTTGTAAGTAAATGGCATGCACAGATCATCAGACTCATCCGCAATCTACCATGCCGCCGGCGGTTTCGGCCGTGATGCACGCCAACGTGTAGGCGATCTAGGTGTCAACCAGCTATGGGCCTCGAGGGTTGAACTACCCGCTCTTGCACGTTTATGAGCATATTGTTCATCTCGGCGGCTCGGGCTTGCAGGACGAGGACGGGAACTCGGCTGGCATTGTGCGTAGCTCTGAATAGGTAATAAATCAATTGCCCTGGGCAGTCAAATGCTTCGCGAAGAGGTGCAAGACTTGCTGAAAGAGATGTGGGGTGAGAGATGGGATGTGTGACTTGGCAGTCAAACGACAAGGGAAGAGGGAAGTGCAAGTTGTGGATTTGCCATGCCAGCCAATCCAGCTGTCTATTAGGTACCTACCTACCTACCTACCTCCCTCGTACTCAGTCAGAAGTCTGGAAGGAGTGCGCAAGCCCTCGGCAGCCACGTCCGGGATGAAGCCATGAGTTTCCAGGTGCGAGGCTTTCAAACCATCGACAATACCCCAGCCAAGTATCTCGGTATCCCGGCTGGGCACTTGCTGGCAGCCGGCCCCCACCATTTTCCTCAGATCCCTGCATCTGATTCGAGTGACCTGTGTTCTCCGAGAAAAAAAAAGCCCCAGCCCGACATCGCCCCTTACGTGTGAGTCGTAATCTGACTCTGATGCGGCTGATACCCATTGACACTGCCCTCCGACTTTCCGAAACTGGACAAGGTCTTTCTTTCCGAACCTCACTTGATGATAATTCGAGAACTTTACGAGTCTTGCTGTAGTAAAGCCACCTCCAGAGCTCAACTGTTCATTTTCAGCTTGCCATCACGAGTTACGACCCCGCCGTCCTCTTTGCCTCTCGTCGTCGCATAAGTATGCTTACCCGCTCCCAAGATTCATTCCCTCGAATTGTGTCAAAATAAGTCAAGAACTGCTGTAGTTTTCCCTTTGCAGCTGCATCATATCGCTCCTCTCTCTGCGCGTCAAAACCAAAGGCCCTTCTCGCTAACAGCTCAAGCCCAGCACAATGTCGCCGTATAACGAAATCCTCCTCCGCGCGGAGCAGAAACCATTTGAGCACAGATCCTTCTCGCCTGCAGTCATCAAGGCACTTGTGGATGCTGGCTACAAGGTCTCAGTTGAGCGCTCACCATCGGACCCTGACTTCGTGCGCATCTTCCAAGACTCTGAATACGAGGCTGCTGGCGCCTCTCTCGTTCCCACTGGCGTCTGGCCCAAGGCTGAGTCAAATACACTCATCGTCGGTCTCAAGGAAATTCCAGAAGAGGGCTTTGCTCTAACCAATGATCATCTGACCTTTGCCCATTGCTACAAGAAGCAGGCTGGCTGGGCCGAGGTTCTCGGACGCTTCGTGGCAGGAAAGTCAACCCTCTATGACCTGGAGTTTCTGGTCGACAGCGCTGGAAGACGTATCTCCGCTTTCGGATTTCATGCTGGATTCACGGGAGCTGCTTTGGGTGTGAAGAACTGGGCTTGGCAACTAGCCAATCCAGGGAAGAAACTCCCCGCCGTTGCTACATTCACCGACGGCAAGGGATACTATGTAAACGAACAGGAACTGGTTGACCAAATCCGCAAGGATCTCGAGGCAGGAGAGAAGATACTTGGACGTAAGCCAACGGCCTTTGTCCTGGGAGCTTTGGGTCGCTGCGGCAGAGGCGCGTGCGATTTGTTCATCAAGGCTGGTTTGCCCGAAGAGAACATCACTCGGTGGGACTTGGCCGAAACTCGCGACCGCCAAGGTCCGTACGAGGAGATTGCTCAGCATGACATCTTTCTGAACGCTGTAAGTGGAATAACCCATGAGATGAAAGGATTTTTCTGTCTGCATCATGAAACCCCAAGCTAACTATTGTCCGTCCTATGCCAGATCTATTTGTCGGAGCCCATCCCGCCTTTCGTCAACCACGAGCTTCTGGCAAAGCCCGGCCGCAAACTGAGTGTTGTCATTGATGTCTCTTGCGACACTACTAACCCCCACAATCCAATCCCCATCTATAACATCAACACCACCTTTGACAACCCCACCGTCGCCGTTGACGTCAAGGACGACCAGAACTCTGCCCCATTATCCGTCATCAGCATTGACCACCTGCCGTCCATGTTGCCTCGTGAGGCCAGCGAGTCATTCAGCGAGGGTCTGAGGGAGTCACTTTTGCTCTTGAACGACCGCAAGTCTGCCAGAGTATGGACTGATGCTGAGAAGCTGTTCCACCAGAAGGTAGCTGAGATTCCGAGCCAATAAGAGCCTAAGAGAGATCCGCGCATTAAAAAAGGGTAGACCGAGTCCGGTGCGGAGGGCAGAAAAAAATAAAAATAAAAATAAAACTAAGAAAAAAAAAGAAAGAACACGGCATGTTTTGAACACACAAATACACAACCAAGTGAGATTATTGACTTTGGAATGGAAAGTCGGTTGGGACATTGGGAGGGGAAAAAAGATCATGGTTCATACTAAAAAAAAATCAAGTCGCCCTGGGATGGCTGGACATAGTAGACAGCAGTTTAGTTCCTGATATTTCACCTCAGACACATCCATATGTAGACGTTGAGAAAGCAAGTCAAGTAAATCAGTGATGTCGCATGTACGCGTGCATGTAGGCATGCACTAGAGGCAGGGCCATACTATTATCAACGACCAATTTCCAAATGACACAACCGGCTCACTCCAAAACGCTATAAATGGTCAAATACGCCGCGCCGCCTTGCCGCCCATATCAAGAACAAGTCCCTCCCAATAGCTTTCCCACTGCAGCAACCAAAAAAATCCACACGCCAGAAAATCTTCTATACTCATCAAATCATACATTCATAAGTCTGGTATATATGCCGAGCCCGTGCCAAGAAGAACCAGAAAAGAAGAAGAAGGAGAATGGGGAGGGAAAAGCAAAAGAGGAAAATAAAAGAAGATGGAAAGATGGAAAGGTGGCAAGAACTAAATGCATCGCGAAACACCCAATTCATCGACGCCGACGGAATCGGCTATTGAACCCGGGACCACCCTTGGCACCGTGATTCCGCAACTTTAATCTTCTAAAATTGGCGTGGGCAAGTTCGTTGACCTTCCTCGCTGCCTTCTTGACCGGACCGTCCTTCTTTTGTTTTGTCTTCTTGTGGGCTCTGGCTCCGCTCGCGGGTGCCTCATCGGAAGACGACGCCCCGTCTTGGTAGTCCCCGTCTGGTCCGACGAGGATCTGCGTCTCGGGAACCAGGTCAGCATCTTGACTGTCGTTGTCGTTGTCGTTGTCGTTGTCGTCGTCTCCATCTCCGCTCCCATGTTCTGGTGCTGTGGACTGGGGCCGCTTCTTCATCGTCGGCCTGATGTTGGCTTTCCTGGTAGTCCTCTTCTGGCCCTTCTTTTTAAACACGGGCAGGGGATTTCCGTTGCGGTCCACCCCATCTTCGTGGGGACTGTCATACATTTCCTCGTTGTCAAAGCCTCCCAGGAGAATGGGACGGCCTTGACTGTCTGGCCCGAGCACGGACGGCGGTGCTGGCGCCGGTGCAGTCGTCGGTGCAGGCTTGGTTCCCATAGACGGAGACGTGGGCCTTGACGAGCCTGCGGCCTCGTTTTCAATGTCACGGAGGGCGTCCATGTCATCCTCTAGCACGTCTTCCTCGACTTTCCGCAAACTAGCCACGATTTCACTCAATCCCCGCACCATGGGCTTCCTAGGCAACCGCAGAGGCGCAGGATCAGCAAACAGGGCATTCTCGTCAACGGCCGCAAGGGAGTGTCTTTTCAGAAACGCTGGCGTGTCAAACTGGAGCTTGGAAACAGACGAGGGGGTCTTGTCGTCTGTGCTGCCCCGACGATTCTTCATTGGTGTCGCGAACATGTTGAGCATTTGCTTCCTGCTCGAGGACATGGGTGTCCTGCCGAACCTCGCCGTGCTCTCGCCATCATGCATGGCGATTCGTCTGCTCGGCGTGGATAGGCCGTTCACACCGGCGCGACTTGGTGTCCCCTGAAAACGGGTGTTCTCCTCCCTCGACGGCGTGCCGAGTTCCTTTTCGACAAGGAGATCGAATAAGCCCAGGACACGGCCGTCGCGTTGTGGCGTGGGGCCGAGAGAGGTGACGGGCGCTGGGCTGAAGAGTTTCCTTGATATGGCCGGGGTGTTCATCAAGTCATCGTCGTGTGTTCGCTGCTTCGAGGGAGTTTCGGTATATCTGGTTCGCTTGAGCGGTGTCACGATCGCTGCGGGGTCGGATGAGCGTTTCTTGGGTTTGGGCTTCGACTTGGAGGGCGGCGGGATCTTCCCGGATAGGATATCGCGATATTTGTTGTAGTCTTTGTATTTGATCGCTGTTCATCGTCAGCAATCTGGTTCAGCCCTGGGTGCTCAACATCCCCCCTCTTCTAGCCGCTCCTATTTGGCTTGTCACTTCACCGAGAGGAGTGTACCTACCAATCTCTGCGTTATCCTTGATATCTTGACGCCCGGGCTTCTTCCCATCATGCGTCTGCGCCCACTCGTTTTCCCATCTCTTCAATTCCGCGCGCAGATGTTTCGATTTCTGGTCATACTCGGCTTTGGTCGCGTCGTCCATGCTGGGCGGCGCAAGTGATGTAGCTTGATTTGGGCCGTCACATGGAAAATTAAAGATGCAGAACTGTCGGGGGATCTAATGATGCGTTTTAACGGTGAAGCAGTGGAGCCGGACGCCATGGAGATTGACTGCCAGTCAGTGGTGGCTAAAGTCCGATCAGACTGGAGAGCTGGACGCGTGCTGCTTGTCGAGACTCGAGACTCGAGTGTCCGGCAGGCAGACGCGACTTTGGCGCGCGTTGACTGCCCAAGTAGAAAAACTGAAACCCCACGTCATCGCAGCTGAGTAGTCCGACCATCGGCCCCACCAGTTTGACTTGTCCATCTTCAACAAGACAGACTTCCATTCAACATTGGATGTTGCTGGTTGTATGTGCGTGGATATATACATACATACACATATACATACATCTGCATGTACATTTATTTTTGACATTTCAAACCAGGCCTCTTGGTCAACGTCAACTCGACAGGCCAGAAAACACGAAAACTCCCACGCTCAATCCGACCCCTCGTCCGGCCCACGGACAGCCGCCATGGAGCCAGGCCCAGCACAAGACCACGAAGCCGACCACGAAGCCGATCGCAATCTGAGACAACTCGTTTTGCAAAACACGCTCGGGGAAGTCGCTGCAAGACCCGAAGACGCCGCCGCCGACTGCTGCGTCATCTGCCTCGACATTGTGACGGAACCCTGCGAGGCTCTTCCCTGCCGCCACCGCAACTTTGACTACCTCTGCTTGTCAAACTGGCTCTTTGAGACGCCCCAGTGCCCTCTTTGCAAAGCACGAGTCCTCAAGGTTGTACATGGGCCGACCGATGCGCCAGTGACGACTTTTTTCGACCAAAAGAAGAAGCCTGCCGCTGCGTCGTCGTCGTCGTCGTCGTCGTCGTTGTCGTTATCGTCGTCCACCCCCACCAGGGACTCGTCATTTTCCGCACAGTCATTCTACACGGGCGACCATCATGAACGCCGTGCCCGCTTCCTCTGCCCGCGATCACGGCCCAGGCGATTTCGGGAACAGAGCCGGCCGGCGACGGCGACAGTCGTGGCTGACGCGGTCGAGATCCGCCGCAACGTCTACCGCCATCGACGATACTCCAAGCACGTTGGGTCGAATCGCCTTTCTCGCTACCGAGAACTCACGCCGCACATGTTCTGCACGGACGCGGAACTCGTTTCCCGCGCTAGGATGTGGATGCGGCGAGAACTAGGAGTGTTCTCATTTCTGTCTCTCGATGGCTGCGACGACGACCGCACCTCTTCCCCGTTCGACGGCTCGTCTAGATGCGGCACCGAGGCGCAGCAGCAGCAGCAGCAGCGTCGGCGTCGGCGGCGCGCCATGAACGCCGAATTCCTGCTCGAGTATATTGTGGCGATTCTCAAATCAGTGGACATTATGGGCAGTGGCGGGCAGGCAGAGGAGATGCTGTCCGAGTTCTTGGGCCGGGACAACACGAGGCTCTTTTTGCACGAGCTTCGCGCATGGCTGAGGAGCCCCTATACGAAATTGGAGGACTGGGACAGGGCAGTCCAGTATGATGGGAATATCTCACAGGCGGCTGCGGCTGCGGCTGCGGGTGCGGGTACGGGGTCGGCATCACGAGATGAAGCCGCCGCCCCGAGAAGAGGTGAGAGGGGTGATTCAGCTCGGGAACGCGGGCTCTCGGGTTACGACGGTCAAGGCGTTAGAAGACAAATGGCCGATTATTATAGACCTGGAAGAGGAGAGTCATTTATAGCGCGCAAGAAGTACGAATTTGGAGGCAAGAAGCCATCCAGACGGCGGAGTCGCTCGCCCGAACGAGGCGCATAAAAGAGACATTAGAAGCGTGGCGTTTTTGGCGTTTTCAAAAGTCATATTTCTGTATGATGCCGGGGATATATGCGATTGTTTTTATGAACTTGCCCCTCAGGGTGGAAAGAAAAAGAAAAAAAGGGTGGTGGAGAATGGAGGACTTCTACCGGCCTACACAGAACGACATGACTTGCAAACAAAATCACGGACTCGACAGTCACAAAGCGCAGCAGCAAGGTCCAGTCAGATTTCTTATCATGAGTCCGACAGCCGTGGACTGAGCGACTGTGAAAATGCATACATAGATACCGGGTCAAGCTCTCGGCACCCTATTTGGTCATCACTTTGGCTGTATCCCATGACCTTGATCAAGTTCTGTGTGTTATGCAGCATCTGCCTTACCGGCCTAAGAACGGCAATGTCTGGCGTAGAACTGGTAAAAATAGACACCTTGTACGTTCTGCTGCGTCAGACGAGCAAGTGAAAGGGCTTCGAGCATGTCATTGCCCCTTTACCGCAGGACGATACTCGCAGATTGTGTCAGCCAGTCAATATTGGGTGGCGCACGTATCTCCTGCGCATTCAACCTGCCCGGTCAGTTTCCCCGTTTTGCATATGTTGTTGCCATGAAGACCTGTGCGGGACACTCTGACGTCCGGGGTTTGCCTGCTTGGTAAAGAGGTGCGCAAAAGAGAGCTTCTTGAGTTGGATTGGGCAAGGCAGCTGGATCGAAAGTGCTCGTGAATCATTCACCATCGACCTAGCTGGGCAGATAAAAGGTGGCCAAGATGGAGTATCGTGTCGCCACGGCCGTAATCCGCATGTTCTTTGGAAAGAATATAGATGCTGCGGATTAGATGAATTGATACACAGCCGCAGAGAAAGCCGACCAAAGTTGAGCCAAGATATGGTTTTCAGAGGAGACTCGGAGGGTCAGGAAGTATGTCAGGAGGCGAAAGAGGCATTCTGTAAGCGATTTTCCCCCAGAGAGTTTCGTCGACCTTTGTCTGTAATGACGAGTTCGAGGTGGATGGTGAATCTTGGAAAAGGGCGTGCGACTCGGGTGGAAGCCCTTTTCTGACAGACATCCAGATAAGCATGATCATGAGCATGATGGGGGGGGGGGGGGGAAATGTCCAATAGAGCAGCTCAACATCTTTCCCATATCGTATAATCCGATCGTTTGGTTCCTCAAAGCTTGCCAGATGGATTAGAACCAATGGGGGAAGCATCATCACATGTTCATGAGACCGCCCAGATCCTGTTCCATCTGTCGCAATCTGGTTTGTAGCTCCCTCTTTTTAACCTCCAATTCTTTTGCCTCGGCCTCTTCTCTGCGAAGATCATCCTCTGTCCACAGTTGGCTTTCATCGCCGAGCCCCATGACCTCATCGTCATCGTCATCGTCGTTGTCATCCTCCATCCAACTCTTATTCATACTGGCCAGTTGCTCATTCTGCTCTGCGACTTTTGCTTCGTAATATGCCAGGGTGTTTTTCCCGTTACGGTACTGGTTTCGCAATGACGAGATACGATCCTTAGCTCCGGGCAGCTCATAGACGCCACAGAGTTTCTCTGCTCCGCGGAGCAATATCTCGACGTCGACGTCTCCTCTGCGGTCCGTTTCTCCCTTTCTAAGCTGAGAGTGCATTTCACCGCCGAGGACTGCTGCAACGGCCGTGTGGCGGCGAGGATTGGCGACACCGCGGGTAGCCGGTCCGGTGGTCACCTCGCCAGAGGCCACATTGAAGACGGTCTGGCGTCGGCTCGTGGATTTGGATTCCGGCTCGCTACTCCGCCTGCTCTGAGTCGCGGGAGGCGGTGGCGGCGGGACGGAAAAAAGAGCTCGCTCGTGGGCTTCCGTGTCCCTGATCAAAGACGTGATGTCGTGGTTTGATAATAACGCGTTGGTGAAGACTTTGGGCGGCGGAAATCTGGCGTCACAAGTAAGCAAAAGAGGATTTCCAAACATGATTCGCGACAACAAGAAAAAGAACTGGGCGGGGTCTATTTACGGGAGCGCGTCGATTCCTTGACATGAGCAGGCAATCTGCTCCAAATGGCCGGATAGGATTGACATGACTTGCTGTGCTTTGCTGTGCTGTGCTGTGCTGGGCCCCGAGCTCGTCAATGCCATTTGAACGTTGTGTCTGGTGCAAACAAACGACGCGACTTGCGACGGGCCGATGGTCGATGGTCGATGGTCGATGGTCGATGGCCAGTGGTTCAGTGGGGCAACAGCCGACCGACGGAAGAAGCCAATTGACATTCAGAATTCCAGACATCAATCATCAGCTTTGTGGTGGCCAGCAATAATCAGATCAATCATCTATATCAATCATCATCCGTCCGTTCGCTTCGCGCTGCATCAAAGGCCTCTCCAGCCATCTCTACGAGCCCAATGCCAGGTCTTTGACTAGGTAGGCCATAACTGGGCTTTGGCTGACCACAACGCGGCCGTTGGCGAAAACGACCGTCACAAGCCACAACTGTATTTGACCCGAATGCTCGAATCGAACAACATGCTGCCTCCCGACAATAAATTCGCCTAACTGAGTACAGTGACTTACGATTCCAACATGGCCCACAAGACCGTTCCCGCACAAGTCGTGGGGCCCGGCAGCAGCCTCATCGTCATGCTCAGATGGGATACGCTGCGACTGTCAAACTTTTCGTACTTGCCGCTGACTAATTGTTGGTGAAGAAAGGTACCATTCGGGTCTTCTAGACTATGAGGCGTACCTGAAACCTTCTGGAAGCCTGGTATGGCAACAGCCGGTGATGCGACCGATCATGTGACGATGAAGCAGTGTCCCTTCCTACCGGATCGTGACAATATGGCTGATGATGGTAAAATCCAGGAGAAGGACGGGATGCGGAGAATTTCGGTCAATCGCGGTTCACCTGTCTCCATGCCAACCAAGGAGGCACTCGCGGGTCACATGCGCGCGGATACGCGACCCGACACGTTGGAAGAGTCAACATCATCATCATGCTGCTAAAATTGGCAAAATGCGAGTACAAATGGGGGTGTTGTCAACGGACAGGGCGTGATAAAAAATCATCAACAAAGGTGGGAAACGCCCACAGAGGTCAACTGGGCTGGCCGCATGCAGATAGATGAAGATGAGCAGCCAATTCGTTCTCTCGTCTGTTCTTCATGGTGCAAGGCGTTTGACGCTTGATAAGGGGTTGAGATTGACCAATGCCCTGAGAACAAGCTTTTGGTCCCAAACAGGCATATTCTGTCGAGCAGGCCAGGTTTTCTGCAGGGAATGGCTTCCATCGCCAGTGCTACTCCTTCTGAGTCCTGGACTCTAGCTGTGATTTTACCCGTGACTAGCGTGGTGTGGCGAGGCTTCAACGTGGTCTTGAAACGAACAAGCCCAGGCCAGAGGAAGCTCACGCAGGATGAGAGGCTTTCTAAATGTCCATTCTCTCGGGCCAGTGTCGACCTCTTTTTCTTTTTTCCACCATCAACTCTGGATTTTCTGGCATCGGTGCCGGGCGATGGTCATGGTCGAATACCAAAATGACGGCCTCAATTCCATCGTTAACGCAGATGGTGGTGAGTGCGCCCTGTTCAACTTCATACACCTGTCTCATCTTTCATACAATTGGGAGAAGAATCACACCAACCCCTTCCCTCTCTTCCCAAGTTTCTTCAAGTCCCGACCATCTACGAAGTTTCATTTCCATTTCTGCTACAATTTTCTAAATCGAGATACTACTCGCAGTGCCTCCTGTGGGGGCTGTGGACCATCGCGGTTGGCATGACGGGTTTCCGCCTCACCTTCCAATGGCGTCAGCATGGTCGATTATTCGCGGGTGACTATTTTGTCATCGCAGGGCTTGTAACGTTGACAGCGATGGGGGGAGTCATCACCAAGATATTGCCGCACGGATATTTCATGATTCAGCTTTTCTCCGATTTGAGTCGAAATCCTTTTATGCCCATGCCGATCTCACTCGAAGAGATTCGAAGCCGGAACGTAGAAAGTCTGAAGTATACCTTCAGCCTCTTGCCGTTGTTCTGGACGACTGTGTGGGCCGGTACGTCTGTCTATATTCACGATAAAAAAAGTCTTGATTGCGAAACGGGCTTCGAGAACAACAACAAACAGCTCAAAGGCTAACGACTCCCAATTCTTGTGCAGCTAAATTTTCCGTCCTCTTCTTCATTCGACTCCTCCTGGTTGGGCTGCCCAGGTACATGATGTGGTGGCGGATATGCCTGGGTGTGGTGGTCATTCTTTATCTCGCGTGCTTGTGCTCGCAATACCTGACGTGTTTGCCGCTGAGTCGAAACTGGGGTGCAGGTTTGTCGCTCCTCGCATGCACTCGCCCATTTTGTTGCCCTTTTCTCGACCATATGGATATGGAAGTCTGGGAATAAGGAGGGTGCTAACTCCAACGAATACAGTCGGCTGCAGCAGACCCGACGACTTTGCGCGCGCAGACGCGTCCATCAAGTTTGCGACAGCTGCTGATATTACGTCAGATCTCCTCAGTAAGCACTTTAATCCTCTCATGCCTTTTTTTTTTTTCTTTATTTTTCTTTATTTTTTCTTTTTTTCTTTTTTTTCTTCTTCTCTTCTTTTCTCTTTCCTTTTCTCTTTCTTTCTTTCTTTTTTTTCGTTTTCCCCCTCATGTTGTGCTGACCAACTGACCCGCACGTGCGTGTGCAGCAATGATTCTTCCCCTGAACCTACTACGCAACCTCAGCATCACCAAGTTGCAGAAGCTTTGGCTCGTCACCGTCTTCTCCCTCAGCGGCATCATCATCGCTGTGGCCCTGGTGCGCATGCTCCAGGTCCTGGAAGTAACGGATGCCACCAAGCAGGACCTCCTCGTGGCTGTCAAGATGCTCTTGGCGAGATGCATGTGGTCGCACATTGAATCCACGGTGGCCATAATTGTGGCCACGCTGCCGGCACTGCGATTCCTCGGGAAAAAACGCATGGTCAAGGAGAAGCTGCCGAACTCGTACGGCTTGGTCACGATTGGAGGAACGGGCAGATCACGTCCGATGCCGTGGCAGCTCGAAGCAGGCAGCGACGAGTCGGTCACGATCCAGGGGAGCCATTCGGAGCTGGAGGAGGCACATGACAAGGGCTCCTATGGAATTAGTGATATCGATTTAGACCACATGGGTTCTGGACTGGGCACTCGTCCTGGAACGGAGGTAGATGAGGAGAGCCAGTCTGTTCGACGCTGTATATAGAATTGGCGTTTTTTGTTATATACATTTTTTCACACATACATACACACGTACACATACATACAGTGGGACGCGGAATCTATCTAACCAAAGGAAGGTATCACGAATTTAGCCATGAAGTATAAAGTATTTAAATATAATATATAAAAATAATTAAGTA